>JACXGI010012218.1:0-15852 GCA_016801175.1 Esox masquinongy | reverse complement strand
CTTACCTGCTCTGATAAATATTCCAAAGCTAAATACGTCAGTACAGACATCTCTCTCTCCCAATCCTCGCATGGCACAATCTAGCTTGTACAATTGTCCTCATTCCCCAGACAAATGTGAATAATTTTCTTCCATCATACCAATCCATGTCCTCTTTGGTCAAATGGGGGTGAATGTAAAAGTAATGTAGACCACACTAGGTGGACCTGATGCCACATATAACAGACTTAATCACCGCAATCAAAGCTTGGGAAAAGTGTATCATTCTCCTGAACTAAAACACTAGAATGGAAATGCAGAGGGTTGGTACCAGTTCATGGACTGGAACTGAAAAAGAAACAGCACTGGAAGTGTGTTCTGGAACAAAACCATTATTTTAAAATCATCAGAACCCATTAGGAACACTCTCACCTTACAGGATTTTTTTTCAGTCCAACAAAAAAAGGAAGTATTTGTAAGCCCATATACGCTGAGGAGAACACATTCCCCAGCCAACAACCACAAGTTAGCTGGTAGGCACCTGGCCTACCACAAGGAGTCACTAGAGTGTGATGAGACAAAGCAACCCTTTCCAACATCGCTATCCAAACTGGATGATGCTGAGCCAATTTGCACAGCCCTTTGCAGTTCCCATGGGCGCAGGTCAGCAGGCCGCGACCAGGATTCAATCTCTTTGCTGCAAAATCTTGGCTCTCCTGTAGGTCACTGACTTAAACAACTGCTGCACCCCTCAGGGGTCCTTGAGAGAGTTTTGTTTGTTTATTATAAGAGAGGAATGGATTCACTTTTTCCAGGCTTTCAGTGGAACCAGGGCTCCGATCTAACTTTCCAATGTTCACATGAAATGGCTCCGTCACCATAGTAGCTGTTCCAGAACAGGCAGCTAGCTAGTATGTCATTCTATAATTCATTAAAATGTGGCATGTCGTATTATGACGCCCAACGCTTCAAATCCTCATCTAATGAGTTGACAGTTAAAATGATGTTGACGTCACTGGCTCCTGCAAAACAAACTGAAGTCATCAGGGAAAGAGTACGCCATCACAAGCATGTGGCTTCAGAGTCAGAAAAGCCCTGTACAAGAAAAATAAGAAGAATGGCTTGGCATCTTCAAAACTTGCCATGATCTTCAATAGTCCTGAAATCAGCTGCAAGTTGTGTTGCGTATACATAATTGTATATATACGAAAGGGAGTGACTTACTAACAAAATGGAACTGTTCCGATCAGAATGCCTTTTTTCTGTTTCAAACCTATGGATAAAAGGACTGCCATTTTGGAGTCAGTCAACTATGGTCTGCCAATGATTAATAGAGTAAAACAATTAATTTGAATAACTGAATTATATAGTAGCACTCTAACTAGCCTAAACAACTGGAGGAATTCATGATCTGACTTATATTTCATAGTTTATTTACATTAAAACAAAAACCTGTATAAAACTGGCATAAACTATTTGTATGACAATGTACTTGGATTATTTATATTTAGTAAAACACCTGTACTGCCAGTCTGGACGTTCAGTATGCTTCGAATGTTACATTCATCACTGCAGTACTGTAACTCATCCTAATCAAACGGATTTCGATATCTCCCTAGTCAAAATGGCTACCATTTTTCACATTCTGGAAGATTTTGGGATTATTATTCCCTCTAGTAATTGAATATGATATCTAAGGGTGAACCAGTGTGTGGGTATGAGATATAATTTAACCCAACTTGCTGCACGGTCAACTGTTCTGTTGGTGAACGTATTCAGCATGAATATGGTTTAGAAATCACTGCGATAAGTAATAGCCTGGGTATCAGTCTATTCGGCTTACATTATAGACCCTGTTCTCTATGTCATGTGCCAAAGACCTAGGTTAAACAATCAATATACTTGGCAATGACAAGGAGGGGCAAAAATTTTAATGTTAGCTAGAGACTGATAACGTAACTCAGACTCGTCTTGAACACCATGATTAGCCAAATCAACGTTAAAGTTTCATTTTGCTGCATGCCATTTCATCGAATACTTTGGAACCCATTGCATTGGCTATATTGACTAGTATCGTTGGTGATCACATAACGAGCTATGCATCCATTGCATTTGTTCCATTGTTTCTCTGTATCCATTAATTATCTATTGTATTTGACGTTAGTAACACACCTTGTGTTCGGATTGCCATACTGTATGAACATGGAGACAAAAAACAATTGTAGTTAGTTCACAAGGCAGCTGCTTACCAGAGTGAAGGTGTCGTGTACTGTGTACGGTAAATGAACAGTTGCTGCGCGTTGACTGGCTGGCTCCGCTAACGACGTTAGCTAGCTAGCGTCCATCAGCTGGATAAGCCAGCTAACGTTAGCTGATCACAAAAAGTATCAGAGGACGTTTAAAAGACAACACTGTGCAACAGCGGCTTTTACGGGGTGAACGGTGATCGTATTGCAATGAGCCTCTAATGCCTAAACAACACAAGAAGTCGGCTTTGATACAAAATCCCTCTGTCAATCCAGGCAGCAGATGTAAAACTGATCAGATAGCTAGCTATTCGCGTGCTTTGCCAAGCCGGCAATGAGATGATGCTTACCGCGATGTCCCAAGCCGTGAACCAACTCTGAATAAATCAAAATGTCAAGATAAATCAAAAAGCATATTGTTTTTTCGTTCACCTTCTTGAATACAGTGATGGAATAATGTATTCCAAATTTGCTTGCAAAAGAACCCGTTATATACCTTCACAGAGACAGGTGTTGATCGTGAAAAATGACTACAGTAATGTATTTGTATAGCGAGGGGCAGGCTTGCTAGATATGATAGACAGTATACTGCTCAATAACAGCTTCAATCCTGCGGTATCCCACTAAAAAAACAAAATCTATTATTGCTATACATCAACCCGCCCAAGCCCATTTTTCAAGTACTCTGTCATTGAAAATACCCCAATTGTTTACGGGAAACCTTACCATCTGGCAACACTGGCGAGGGGTGTGGCTTTGGTTTGTGAACGTGCATATGGACTGAAATTGCTCATCACAGAAATGCAATATAGCAATATACATATAGACGATTCCAGGATACAAATTTATCTTTAGAAAGGTTTCTATGGTATATTGTAGAAATTAGGAAACAATAAAATGTCCTAATCTTCAGTTGTGTTTTGCTTAATGAACGCTTCATAAAATACAGATTACAGTATGGGACAATCTCCATTGCATACTGGTCGCGTCCTCTAAACCCGCGTTGAAAAACTTCTAATTGAGAACTCAAACCTCCGACCTTCCAACCCAAGTGCTTCTGATAAAACAAAAAACTCCAATAGAAAAATCGTTTTGGGAAGTCGGTGAACTCGGAATTTCAATAAGTAAACTAAACCGGGAAACATCCTAGAGCTAAGCGGTCTGAAGATCTGTAAACGGACTGTTGAAGACTCGCGTCACTTGCTTACCGCAATTCATTGCAATGATTCCGTTCATACGCTACGTCAGCGGTCTGGGATATAGCCCGAGTGTCTTGTCATCCCACTCTAATCTACCTACGTTACTGGATAAAGAGCAAAGAATGCTGAACGCTACCAACAGTGTTGGTAACCCGGAAGGTCCGGATGTCAGAGGCTTGGACACATCAAACTACACACGCTGTATACAAAGCCAATATTTATTTATATAAATTCTCAAGGGCCATACAACAGCCCACATTAGCTAGGACAGGCTCAGGGAACCAGGTCAGACTGGGACACGCCCACACTCTAACCAAGGTTTAAGTCACACAGCAAATTACATTAGCACATCTAACAGGAATAGCGGGACCCAAGTCCCGTGCAAATGTAAAAGAAAATGGCAGTCAGTGTAAAGACCCCATACGTTTATGTAAAAACACAACCCATCCCAACTAGATCACACATCCTCCTCTACTAGGAATTGGGACCACCTGTAGTACACATGCTAATTCTAAAATCCTAAACAAACAAGACGCAGACAAAACAAAATAATGGGGAATTGGGAAAAAAAAATCTTCGCACCCCAAGCTGACAGGACAACATCCTGGGACCGGGCAGCGCTTCTGGTGTCGAACCGGCAGAAAACAAGCGTTTACGGTGCACGGTAGAGTTCGTAGCTTGAATTTGGTTAAGGTACGTCACAACATGACCTCCCACTCCCTACCTATCTTAATCGCCAGCTGCCCTAAACGGCAACAAACAGTAACCTTATCATAAATTTTTCCTTAAGATTTATTTTCAAGTCAACATTACGCAAGTAGCAGCGTTTGTGCAATGACAAAAACATTTAAAGATTTATTTTACGTATGGCTATTTGTAACAGTACAAATAGCTAACACATTCCTTCGTACTAGTAAAACAGGTACGGAATCTTCCCAGGAATAGGTTTGGAGACCGCTGCCTATTGGTAAAAACTAGAGATTAAAAGTGCGAAAGCTACAGGGTAGTTTTAGCATAGTTTTTTTTGTATGTCATAAATAAAATGGATTTGCCTAGAAACGATAAATAAGTTAAGTTGTACTAAATTCTTTAACACCTTCACATGTATGCAGATGTTATAACAAGCCAAAGAACCAACATTTTATGTTCAGTGTCTTATTTCATGTAAACGCACATTTTACAATGGAATTGCCTAATTCAATACAATAAAATAGCATTTCAAAATATACCCAAAATTAAATAAATCTGTGCTTTTTAAATATGCTTTATTTACACGTAAATCAGACTTGGAAAACAGAAAGCAAATATTCTTTATACTAACACAAAGCCCTCAAATGCAAAGCGTTAGTGAAAACTTTGATATTTGATCATATCATAAACTGTTATGCATCATACATTATGTACACGACAACTATTACCAAGGTCTGCAGTTGTTGCCAAAATGATGTATAACTGAGTGAACAGTAAAAGGCTGCGATATTTGATTCATACGAGCTGTCCAAAACAATGAAAATCTGGTTTTTAGAGGCTCTTGCACAGTCAACCATATGTGCTATCGTCTGTCCAATGGTATATACCAGGAATCTGGGAAATATTTTCACATTTCCCATCTTCTAGTTTCGTACTCGTTTCTGTTCGGAACCCTTCTTTGTTTCGGCACCCTGTTTCAGGCTTCTAGTGATCCTTAATATTCCTTTCGGTCACTCCCTTCTCAACACTGTAGCCTAAGCTCTTTTTCTCATTGGGCAAGTATGGTTTGCTTGGCCCAGAGCAATGGGTGGGTGGAGCCCAAAGCCAGCAACATTTATACCCCCCCGTCAAATCATCTTAGGTAGCGGAGAGCCCGGGTATTCAAAAAATAAAAAAATTAGAAAACAATAATGGTCACCTAGCAACTTGGGCAGCCAGGCCATGCAAAACAACCCCCCCCCCTCTCAAATGGGCGTGGCCCTCCACTCCTTCCCTTCGGTCAAAGCACGTGGCTGGTGGATGAAGACGCTGTACCTCACACCCTGATTAGCCGCGGCCCTCACAAAGCCACTGTTGGCCGTCATGGTGACCGCCCGCAGCGCGTCGCCCGTGCCGAAAATCATGAGCGAGCGGCGGTTCACCTTGGAGCTGGCCGTGAGGCGGTGCGTGCGCTCCGACGGCTGGTCGGGAACCACGCGCAGCCGGCCTAGCAGCTCCTCGGCACGCGCCTTCTCATTGGGGCCGCCCAGCGTGTCCAGGATGACGCGGAAGTCGCGCACAGCTGACTGGCACGCGTACAGCTCCTTGCCCGCCATGAACTCCTCGATGCGGGGGAGGACCTTCTCCTGGCGTTCCTGGGCGGCCTGCTCCGTCAGCACCTGCTCCTTGAAGGTGAAGTGGCAGCGGCCGTGGCTCAGCGACGACACGTACGTGATGAGCGTCGTGATGTCAAGGTTCACCCGCCGGCACACGTCCACTTTGACCTCGGTGGGGAAGGCCAGGCTGGCCACCACGTTGTCGCGGTCCACTCTCGTGTGCTTGACGATGTCCACCTCGTCTGCGTCGTCACATTCATAGTCGTCAAAGCTATCGTCTTCGCCCTCGTCCTCCTCCACCTTGCCTTCCTGCTCTCCATAGTAGTCTTCCTCCGCGTCCTTGTTCAACTCCTCCCCCTCGCCTGCGTCTCCACCCTCGTCCTCCTCTGCGTTCACGGAGTTCACCGCCACGATGTCCCCTCGCACCGAGATGCCCATCTCGCCCAGCCGGTCCGCCATGGGGCTGGAGACGCCGTTGTAGAAGGCGAAGATAATGTGTGGGTTGCTGTACTGCACGGGCTGCTGCCGGCTGGCCTGCAGGAAGTCCTCGGCCTGCTCCACCACGCTCTTGTCGCCGTACTGGCCTCGGCCCTGCCAGATGTTGTGCAGCGCCTCGGCCTTGCGCCCGATGGCCTTGACCCAGGTGTGCCCGCCGTTGGCCACCACGTCCACCACTAGCGTCTGCTTGGCGCCTGCGGCGTCCTCGTAGGCAAACACGTGCAGCACGCTCACCAGCGTCTCCATGGACTCTGCCGACTCCACGATGGCCTGGGACAGAAGGATTGGAATACGTTGAGGCGCCCATTAGAAAATCCACATTCACAGTCAGGATTGAAACCACACAAGTGGAACAATACATTCCAGTAAGGTTTTTAAAGTAACTGTCCACTAGTCACACAAAAAAAAAACAGTTTGCAATGTACAATTAAATGGGGGATATACATGCAAAAATAAAACAAGGTCCACCTTCAGGTGAGTTAGGTTAGTGCTCTGCAGGTGGGACTCCTTGATGAGCACCTTGCCTGCCTCAACCTTGGTCAGGAACTTAAGCTCGGCCCGCAGCTTGCTACAGAGCTTGGCCCGGCCCTCCACATCACATGCCTGCCTTGCACAGAGCTGGTCCACACGCTCCAGCAGCTCCTGGGCCACCTGGATCCGCTCTTGTAGCATGGAATGTGTGGCGGCCATCTTTGGTGCATTATTCCTATGGGAAAGGAAAAGAGGAAGGGTTAGGTCCAGTGCCATCAGGGATTCTTGGAGCATCCCGACCCTTCACTCTAACCCTCATCTGACCCCAAAACGTTTTAAATTGAAACTTCAGCGGCAGGACAGAGTTGATGGATTGGTTGGCTGCCACAAAATCAACTCTTATAAGCTAGGCCTTGGTATTATGTTCTCATGCATGTAGACTAATGTGAAAAATAACCACTCGATTTTAAAAACATGATATGATCATGATATGAACTACATTCTCCATTGCCTTACTCAAACATTAATTTAAAGTTAAGGTCCAGTCAGAATCTGAAAACAGTGGCCATTAAAATGAACCAGAGTTCCTCGATGTGCCTTTTGTTTCTGGAAATGATGGAGCATCAATCAGAATACTAACTGAGTCAATTTACACATCAACATCAGTGTTACCACTGCATTATTACTTTTATAGGAAATACCGAAGTCCTACTCAAGCTAAACTGATAAAACAACCTTATCATTATCCAAACCATATAATTATCATGTACTACAGTGCTGGCAAAGATTTGTGTTAGGGCACAGGTTGCTTGTGCCGTTCATATTCCCCATTGCTACACGGAAAGTTTTCCGTGATACACCGCGTGTGCCATAGTGCAATTTTATTCTAAACAAAAATAGCTAGCTAGTAGTTAACATGTCAGTTGGGAAGTCAATTTTCGCAGTCAGTTGTATGATATAAAACGCATTTACAACAACTGGCTACCCACCTAGTTCGTTTGTTCACCGTTTGACAGTGGTTGTCGTTAGCACGGTAACGTTAGCTATCCAGCTAACTAGCTAGCTAACGTAACAACAGCTAAAGTTTACTTGCTACCGACTATGTTTTGGTGCCTGTAATTTAGAAATCCTGTATGGGTTTTCATGTGAACAATCGGGAACTCCGCATAATATGACAATGTATCAAGTACAAAACACTTACGAAAAAGCCGCAAAGTTAGTAAGCTGCGACGCAGCTGTCTGGCTAGGTGAACCACACGCCCGGTGACAGTGCTCGCTCTGTGCTGACTCATTTCTGTGTGGGTAGGCAGGACAACTGATTTCAATAATATCATTTAAATTAATAAGTCATACCAGGTATTTTAGCACATTGTTTCTTTTTTCACCTGATTAAGTTGAATACTGTCGATTTTTAAGTTCCATGGTGTAGTTGAATATTACACTTTATCATGGACGTAAAACGTAATGTAAAATGAATAAACTGAATCGTGATATTAGTTTGGGGCCAACAACATTTACAGACCCCCTTCAAATCGTCTCATTTAGGTAGTGGAGTGGCCGTGTATTTTTTTAACGAATTAGAAAACACCATTAGTCATTAATCCACAATGAGAAGCGAAGTACAAAACGTAAGACCGTTAAAAAGAATCTCAAGTGCCATCGCCAAGTCAAGACGTGCCACCTGCAGAAAATGAACAGTTTTATTTTCCCAAGAGTCTTAGTGATTATCTTTGCACTGAAAATATATATCCACTATGATTTTAAGCAGTAGCAAAAGAATGAGGATGTCTGAGGATGAGAGCATGACAGGATGAGTCCATTACAGGATGAGAGCATTGGCCTTTAGCAATAGGAAGGCAGCTACACAGTTCTATCCCACAGCCAACATCATTGTTTCCATTCTTCTAGCCAGAGTTGATATACATCAGAAAATCATCCACCTGATTAAATGCCACGTTGGAACTGACATACTGCTAAAAGAGCTTCCATCAATCATGATCTAAAACAGACTTATCCAATTATGATGTATCAGTTTTGAATTTTTGATATACACTGTCTTTCTGTAATATAATAATAATAAAATTTAAAAAAACATATTTAAAGTGTGGATTAGGGTATGTCGATCAGTAAAAAGAAATGCTGGATTAAATGCATACAACTCTGAGGCACTTAGACAAAAAAGTGTAAAACATTTAAGGGAGGTGTAGACTACAGGCACTGTAAAGTATAGACTCTACAGGCCCCCTGTGCCTTTTACTTGCTTCTAAAAATCTACACCAGGGGTCGCCAATAAGCCACTTCATCAGGGGCATGGGGAAAATTCATAAAATAACCTAGATTGAATTTGTATGTGTTCCACTGCAAACAGTCATAAACAAACGACACAAGCTCAGACAACGCACAAACTGTTTCATACGATCACCCTTACCAATTGTTAATTTGCTTACTTTTTTTTACCAGGTATATTGACAGAAAACCTAGTAGGCATTTTTACAAGGTAACGTAAGTGAACGAGTGCAATTTATGCTGCTTAATGGGAGTTGTAAGAACTATTTTGGTGATAGGGAGAGTTGCTTCATATTGTTTCATAACGCAGGCTTTTATTTTGAAGGTTTGCTTGTTACCATGAGATTGTGATGTCAATATGTTTGCTACTGGGAGAGTACCGCAGTTGTGCAAAACTACGACTTAATGAGATACCTTTTTAAGAGAAAATGTTATAAATGCAAAAGAATTTGTAAATTTTTAAGTGCGCTGTCTCTTTAAATATGAGCCCTACCTTTCGTCTAGTCTAGATTGACATGCTCTGGCGAAAGAGGGAGGATTTCACAGCAAATCCCCGTTACCTCTCGCCGCGGTAGAAAGGATGTCTACATGGCAACGAGTTTTGACGTAACAAGTACTACATTTTTATTAAACTAATGCAGAATGCGAATTTGTTACCCTTTGTACCACTCGGACTTGTTGTATACACCCATCGTTCACCAATAGGCTACTTGTAGGCCTGTCTTGTAATTATTTAGCAATTCTCATTTATTCAAAAAAATATATATTTATAATCATGCTATGTCTGGATTTATAATCCATGAAGAACTTTTTATGGACTACCTTCCACTGGAAAAAAAGTAACCACGCGAATGTCCTCGATCCAGTAACGCGCACTTTTTTAGGAATACTTTTTTATTTTATGGATACCTCGGAGCTCTGCGAATAGATTATGCATTACACAGGATGGGTGCGAACAATGGGAAACAAAGTGGGAGTGAGGGTAAGTGCAACCTTTAAAAAATAACTAGTTTTACCGTCCACATTTTTATTTACAGTTGGCTATATCATGCTGCCATAATTGTATCAACGTCATACTATTTGCAGGCCACATTGTTTCAGTCGCTTCATAAAGGCAACTTATCAATTATCATTACGTTGTGTTAGCTTTGGAAAACAGCTACACCTATACCGGAAAAAAGTTATTTTATCTAAAATTCAAGCTGAATATGCTCACCTAAAGTGGATCCATGACACAGCACAAATGTTTTTTTGTAATTTAAAGCACTTTCAGTTGCCCCTTTGTATGAAATGTGCTATACAAATAAACTTATGTAAAATATTACATTGGGCAATTGGTAGCCGTGTGCTAGTACAGGCAACCTGCTAAATTATGTGGATTTAAAAGGAGACGATTTATTGATTAGAACAGATCTTCCCAAGGCCCATAGGAAAGCATCTGAAAAGTTTCTCACAGAATAATTCGGACCTACTATTTCCCACAGTTATCCACCGTCTTGCATTCTAATGTGATGCATTACATTTCTGCTACATGGCAAAAGAATGAACACTCAGATTTCAGAAAGACTTTGTCAATGACTTTGTCAATCAATCCGGAGCTTCATTGAGGATGTCAATCCTAAAGCATGCAACGCCAATGACCTCCTGGCATTAAATGATGTTTGGTGCTGTTGGGTAATTCTAACCAGGGGTAACTAAATAACTCAAATATGCAGACACGTCTGGGGTTCCACGACAGCCAAGTTAAATTTGGAAAATCTATGTAGGCCTTTTTTTTGGCTGACTAACCCAGAGAAGTGACTCAAGCATTTCAATGTTCAAATAACTATAGTGGTCAGAATAAAATAAAAACGGAGAAAGTAAAGATTGAATATACTTCGTTGTTTTTCTTTTTTGGACACTTTTCAATGGCCAAATTGTATATGCCATTACGTTTAGGTAGCTGTTGTTATGGACGTGTTTAAAATGAGAGGGATTAATTTGCATAGGCTGCCTCGGGGCTCAGATTTTTGCGTTTTGTTACTGGGCATCAAACCCTAAGAAAAGTGTGCTTAGCGTTTCGTAAGCTGATCAGCGAACCATGTTTGCCACAACACAAGCACACATTTTTTGTTACAAATCTCTCCGGCGGCTGCGTCACGAGCGCACTCTAATTCAGGTAGTATAGAAAGGATTGACCCGGGAACGCAGTGACGTCACATTACGGTGTGTGAACCCCGCTGAGGTTTAAAAGACTGGCACTTGGTAAGATCGATTGAGGGGTTTAGGAGAAAATGACAGCTCCAGTGACCCACGATCTTATCTGTGTAATGAGGTGGGATAAACGCAGGCTTAAGTTGTCATGCCCTGTATCAGAAAAGTCCATGTGCTCAAACGCGACTTGTAAACCGGGTGTTTGAATCTTGAATGCTGATTGGCTGATAGTCGTGGTATTTGTAAGCAATAAGCAGGAGAGTGTGCGGTATATGGTCAATATATGAGAGTGCCTGGACCCAGCTCTTATCTGTGGTATACTGGCAGTATGTCACAAACATTCAAAATGCCTTGTTGTTCTCATAAATCGGCAGTTAGAGCAGTTAAAGTGATGTGGTTTCATTCCGATATGGTCTCATATAAAACGGGTATCAGCCAATCAGCGTTCAAAATTAGAACCACCCGGTTTATAAGAGACCCGGTATGACAAGGCATCACTTTTTACTGCTGTAATTGGACTAGTAACCAGTTCATTAAACCAATAAGGTTTCTTGGGGGTTTGTGATATAATGCCAATATACCATGGCTAAGCGCTGTGCCTAGGAACAGCTTTTAGCCATGTTATTTTGGCCATATACCACAACCTCTAGTGCCTTATTGCTTACTCGTACAAGAAGTGTTTTTTCCGTCGTTACGCAAGACAGTAGGTGGATGCCATTTAAGTTTAATAACTAGAAGAGTTACCACACTGGAGTCAAAGTTCCATCATAACCTTTACATGGTACAGAATATAGTCTTCCTCTTTGGTATGTTCAAGATATTGTGCGGTTCAACATTGTGAATTAATCAATTAAATGAGAGGAAGGACTTAAGCTAGATTCTGAACTTTTTCTATTTTCCTTACAGGGGTAAGAAATACCCCTTTGGAAACATTTCACTGTTGTTTGCTTTGACATTGCGAACTATTTAGTGATCCATTTTATGTTTAATGTCTTATTTCATGTCAAATTTGAACCTCAGTTCAGGATGTCTTTTTTTAACATAATATCTCCTTCAATGAGTGACTTCTTGGCTGAAGTTTTAAACCTGCGGGAAGTAAACCAATAAACCAGCTACTTCTTATAAGGGAATGGTTTGGGTTACCCCCCCCAACTGGCTCATGTTGATGACATCAGGATATTTCCACTGGTGCAAAAGCTTGCAGAATAAGATCCCTATAACCACAGATTAGACTCCTTAACCTTAACTTTGGGGGATAAGAAAATAAATAGAATGGGGCACATGAAGCACATTCTACCTAAAAACTAAACAAGAAAAGTTAGGGAAAGCCTTACAACAACTTCCATCCAGAAGTCACAGGATGTGTGAATTATTATCTGTAGACTTGGTGAAAGTGTTGAAAAGATGTTTGAGGGGGTAATTATTGTCAATGTGCTGGATTTAGAGGGGGTCACTCACCAGCAATAGTACACATGACATTCATAGAAGCAATGAAGAGCACTTAGTGGGCAGTCTGAGGCTGGATAATAGAATAAGCTACTTAAGTTCTAACTTGATTTTTCAGAGGCACGAAAAGGCACATTCTAATTAACTAAGTTACCTGGGAGGGAAGTCTGAAGAAGGAAAAATGAAAGAGGGAGAGAGAGTTTAGGTCTCAGTCCCACTGATCTAACTAGGACAAATGCTATTATGTTATCAAAAACATTTGAACCTGATCTCATGAAGTTCAACCGTCATGTAGTTCCCATGAAAGTAGAGGTATAGCAGTGGTCACCAGAGTTGGCCATTGAGATAAACATGGAATGCAAACAGCCCAGTCAGACCTGGAAGTAATTCCGGGCAATGGTGCAAAGCCCAGTCCTGTCTGTCTGTCTGCCTGTCTGTCTCAACTGGGCACAGCCCTTAACTGAATGATCCTCGCAGGCACCTTTGTGGCAGGTGAAGCCGGATAGCCCTGTCAACTGTCAAAACACTGACAACCATTCTCAACATCCTCCTCGAGTGTGAGAACATTTTTACAGATGTATTGCGATTGTGTTTCTGTTCCATAGCGTGTCCTTTACAGGGATGGATTAAAACTACAACGAGATGTAAGTTGCACTTGACAGGAAATTCTACTGTGGGTTAGTGTTACCCTAAGCCTTAGACCAGGGGTGTCCAAACCATTCCACGGAGGGCCGTGTGTCTGCGGGTTTTTGGTTTTTCCTATAAATTGGTTCCCAGTTCACACCTAAACAACCAGGTGAGGGTAGAAACTAACCAATTAGTAACCTAATTAGTCAATCAAGTACAAGGAGAGAGTGAAAACCTGCAGACACACGTCCCTCCGTGAAATAGTTTGGACACCCCTGCCTTAGATAGTAAGAGATCAGATCATGTCCGGAAGTAAATCACTAACTTTCTTATTGGCTTACTTGTTTATTGATTTTTTTTACCAACTTATTTACCAACTAATTTACTAACTTATTTACTTACAGTGCTGTGAAACTGTATTTGCCCCCCTTCTGATATTAAAAAAAACTATGCTGTGTATCCTTTTACACTAATCTTTATGGAATTTAAACTTAAAACTTTTCTAAAAGGTACACTTTTGGCCACAGGGATTTTTGGCCACTGGTTCTACGAGTGGAGCTGTCAGGCCAAACGGGTCACTGAAACTTGTGTACTATGTCACGCATGTGCTTCCATGTCATCAAAACCCCTCGCTTTCAAACTTAGGATTTCATGACTGCCTGTTGTATAGTGTAGGATGACAACAAGGTATTGATTATGCATATAGATTCACCATAGTACACATCCAGTCCAAAATGAGAGGCTTTAAAAAAATGACATTCACATGAGTCCCGGAATGCATCTTCAAATAAAAGAAACCAGAACGAAGCAAATGCCACAATACTTTCACGCTTACTTCATGTGGTTAATTAGAAAAGTTACGCAACACCCAGTACACGGCTGTAAAAAAGAGAAGTGAATGTGGAATCACCAGCACCATACTAGACCGTTGATATGAGGTCATGAATGTGGAATCACCAGCACCATACTAGACCGTTGATATGAGGTCATGAATGTGGAATCACCAGCACCATACTAGACCGTTGATATGAGGTCATGATTGTGGAATCACCAGCACCATACTAGACCGTTGATATGAGGTCATGATTGTGGAATCACTAGCACCATACTAGACTATTGATATGAGGTCATGAATGACCGTTGATATGAGGTGTTGAATGTGGAATCACCAGCACCATACTAGACCGTTGATATGAGGTTATGAATGTAGAATCACCAGCACCATACTAGACCATTGAGATGAGGACATGAATGTGGAATCACCAGCACCATACTAGACTGTTGATATGAGGTCATGAATGTGGAATCACCAGCACCATACTAGACCGTTGATATGAGGTAATGAATGTGGAATCACCAGCACTATGCTAGACTGTTGATATGAGGTCATGAATGTGGAATGCAGGGTTTGGTTTTCGTCAGACGTAAGAGGACCCATGTTGTTTAAAAAGCTCGACTTCTGACTCATTTGTCTATGTAAAGTTTTCCCTGCAGTCTAGATAAGTACTTTTAGGAGGTTTTTGTAAAACTTTAAGTAAAAAATAATTGCTGCCTCAGGATCTGGACAACTTGCCATCAACGAATAAAAAGTAAATTCTGCTCTAATTTATATCAATTAATTTAAAATGAGAATGTCAGGTCATTTGTCTGTGAGAGACAGTTGAGTCTCATTTGGTTCATGCAGCAAGACAAACGCCGCCAGTGACTCGTCTCCACCACACTCTCTTTTTACAGGCAAATTCTCTTACCTTTTTCAGCCTTGGCCCCCCACTGTTAAAAGTTATGGGCGGAGGGAATAGATCATAAATATTCATTATGGCAGTAGGTAAAAATGTGAGCGCTGTCGAATTACACATAGTTTCTCAAATCTAAAAAAAAAAAAGACTTCTGGAATCACCTAGGTTTCGCCCAGTGCATAGGCTGATTCTGTATTCTGTATTCCATATTAGGCAGCTTTAGATTCAGTGAGTCTTTAGAGCCTAGTGACAAAATCAGCTACCTTTTCAAACTGCCCCAGTGGATAACCGGTCCCTGGTTTGAGTGATGGGTGCTCATCTCAGGGCTTCTGTCTGTGTTTTCACCTGTCACTGAATTCCTCGTCTCCACTCTACTCTTGGCTTCCACGCAAGGTGCAGAACTTGACAAGAGAATTGTATGAAAATTACCTAGCTTTTTTTCTTTTGCAAATTAACTGTCAAAATACAGACCTGATGAACAATGGACAACAGAGAGTTGGGATGACGTCATGACGAGAGATGCATGTAAAAGCTGTTGGCAGCAACGTCTCATTGACAGCAGTTACAGCTCTCCTCACCTGTGCTGAGTGTCATAACTCAGTCAGGTTGCACCCACTGAGATCACGCATATGCAAATCCCATGACAGTTTCTGTGATCAAAACAAGTCTTCTGAGCTAAAAATATTCACACAGCCCCTAGCAGGTAATTTGTTTGTATTTTTATAGACGGTAAATGTTTTGGTTTTACACAGTCAGAGAAGGTGGAGACATGCCTTTTAAGGTGAAATGCTGTGAGAACTGTTTTGTTTGTGTTGTGAATGGATCATAAACATGCTGCATTGCCGACCTTAGATCCTGTAGTGTCATAAACACCACCCTACATAGC
>JACXGI010012217.1:0-23619 GCA_016801175.1 Esox masquinongy | reverse complement strand
TGGACTGGGACAGGACGGGGACAGTCAGGTGGGGTGTGGACAGAGTTTTGGCATAGAGGTCAATCCTCCCAGAGGGACATGCAACCCCCAGGCTAAACTTAATAGATAATTGCAGTGTTAAAATTAGGGACTGAGACACTCCTAGGCCAGACAGGGACTGAGAGACTCCTAGGCCAGACTACACTTAACCATGGAACTTGCTGAAGAGATGAGTTTTTAGTAGACACATATTGAGACTGAGTCTGCATCTCTCAATTTAAATGGCAGATCATTCCACAGTAGTGGAGCTCTGTGGGAAAAGGCCCTGCCCTCTATATAGTTCATTGACAACGCCTGTGCAAGTGTGAGCGTGCCTCGTCTGCAAACATTCGCATAGCAGCAAGCCAACATACTTGCACTTAACAATTAGGCTTGCACCAGAGGGCAGTGTCGTATTTATTAAGCCAGAGTATACACTTAACGAAGAAGGAACAGGTTTTGGATTAAATGGAAGTCCTCAGCATAACCAGATGGACAGGACTGAGTCAGGTGGGATGTGGACTGGGACAGGACTGGGACAGTCAGGTGAGGTGTGGACTGGGACAGGACTGGGACAGTCAGGTGGGGTGTGGACTGGGACAGGACTGGGACAGTCAGGTGGGGTGTGGATTGGGACAGGACTGGGACAGTCAAGTGGGGTGTGGACTGGGGCAGGACTGGGACAGTCAGGTGGGGTTTGGACTGTGGTCCAGGTGATCATGTCCTCCTAAGGTCAAACAGGACACCAGGAAAGGGAGAGAGCATTCCTAGAATTCACAAGATTACCTAATCACACTATTTACTCAGCATAATAACCAGGAGGTCCCTCCCCAGGTCTCTGGCATAGAGGTTAATCCTCCTAGAGGGACATGCAACCCCCAGGCTAAACTTAATAGATAATTGCAGTGTTAAAACTAGGGACTGATACACTCTAAGGCCAGACTACACTTAACCATGGAACTTGCTGAAGAGATGAGTTATTAGTAGACACTTAAAAGTTGAAACTGAGTCTGCATCTCTCAATTTAAATGGCAGATCATTCCACAGTAGTGGAGCTCTGTTTGAAAAGGCCCTGCCCTCTATATAGTTCATTGACAACGCCTGTGCAAGTGTGAGCATGCCTCGTCTGCAAACATTCACATAGCAGCAAGCCAACATACTTGCACCTACCAATAAGTCTTGAACCAGAGGGCAATGTCGTATTTATTTAGCCTGAGTATACACTTAACGAAGAAGGTAAAAAAATAATACAAATGTATTATTTGGAGGTGTGCACGAAAACACCTCTACAAGTTATGGTTATTCAAAAGCCCATCTGCATTGCTTCACCAAGCTGTGAACGTTTATCTTTGGAGAAGTATAAATTGAGCTTGAGTGAAGTTTATAACTGCCAGTCTGTTACCCTGATTGATGTTTATAATTGCTAGTCTGTTACCCTGATTGATGTTTATAATTGCTAGTCTGTTACCCTGATTGATGTTTATAATTGCCAGTCTGTTACCTGTTTGATGTTTATACCTGCCAGTCTGTTACTTTATGCTAGTTGTAAGAAGCACGCCTTGACAACATCTACAGTGTCTCGTTGGTTGGACATAAGATTTGTCGCCACCTTTTGAACTAAAATAGTTGTTGCATCATATATTTCCCAAAAAACCAAGCACCTAAATGAGTGCTGCTCATTGCGTTATTTCAACAATCATTTCTTCCACAGGGGATGTTTAGATATATTTTAAATAATGTCCCTAGGGAGGGATTGCCTTCTTTCTAAAGAGGCTTGCTAGGACTCAGGAGCTAGAATTGGGTCACAGGTAACTCTTGTAGTGAGCACAATGTTTCCATGGTACCCTCGCTGTGTACAACTGATGCAAATACATTCCACTAAATTTGTTTTGTCATCCCTTTGTAAAAACAATCATAAATAAACTATAGCTGATTCAGAATATATAATCAATAGTCTTGCTTGAATATATACTAATCTAAATATAATATAAATGAGTGTCTATGGTTTGTAATAACAAGTATTAAAAACTATAAGGACAACTAGCTGCTAATTTCTGAGTAAATACCTAGTCATGATTATTTTTCAGTGTATTAACTTTTTATGATCATTAATTGTCACTGAAACACGAAGAACAACTAATATGGTATTAAGATGGTACTTATGAAGTGGTGGATGATCATATAAACCACACTGGAGGACAGCTCCTAGTCAGCCCAGTGAAAGCTCTTCTCTGTCCTTGTGCCTCATTGTTCTACTCCAACGTGTTGCGTAATGCTTGTACTTCTTCCTTCTAGCGCTGTCATTGCTGAGAGCTACTTTTAATGGTCGCGCCACCAAGCTATCTTAAGATAAATGCACAAACTGTAGGTCTGGCTGGATCAGGGGGTTCTGCAGTTACTAACTTACTAACTTGTAATTACATAGCAAATACATAAATACCAATTACAGGGCTGTGAAGAAATGTATTATTTGTCTTCTCCAGTCTGAGGCAAACTTAAATAGAGCTTAACTCATAATTATGAGGTAAGCTTTTCTTAAATAGAGTAATCATGAGCTAAGCTTTTCTTAAATAGAGTAATCATGAGCTAAGCTTTTCTTAAATAGAGTAATAATGAGGAAAGCTTTTCTTAAGAGCTTAATTTTTTGGTAACAATTGAGTACATCCCAAATGGTAGTCTATAACCCTACAGATTGCCCTACTGTTGACCAGAGGTTTTTAAAGTCCTGGGCAGTGGTGGTCTCTTAATTATACAGGGAATAAGTGTGGAATACCCCTTTAAGAATTTGAGGGAAAACGGGGAATTCTTGCCAAGTTGCTGAAATCTTTGCTACCCTAAATTTGGTTTTAACCTGAATGTGTTACAGACGTTGGCCAATGACGTCACGTTGGACGGGAGCTACAACGAGACCAGACACGGGGTCGTCATGGGCCTTGCCCAAGTCCTAGAGCTCCATAAGAACCGCTGCAGCCAGGATGTGGTGCTACGGGTCAGAGTGAGTGTGTTTGGCTTTTTTGGCTTAGATTTTAGGATTAGAGTAAAAGTTATAAATGGGATTAGGTTTAGAATTAGGGGTTAAGGTTAGGAGTTAAGCTCAAGTTTAGGGTAAAGGGTAGGTTTTTGGGGTTAAGGTTAGAATAAGGTTTACACTCTGACTTGACAAGAAACAATGTGTGCACGTTCATTGCAATATGAATGTACACATACTAACTGATAGAACAGCTTCATTAAATGGTTGTCTTAATGTCAACAGTGAAGATGTGACTCTGGGATGCCAGCCTTCTTGGAGTTCTTCTTCTGTCCAGTGTCTGTGTTCTTTTCCCCATTTTAATATTTTCTTTTTATTGGCCAGTCTGAGATGTATTTTTCTTTGCAACTCTGCCTAGAAGGCCAGCATCCTGGAGTCGCTTCTTCACTGTTGACGTTGAGACTGGTGTGTTGTTGGTACTATTTAATGAAGCTCCCAGTTGAGGACCTGTGAGGTGTCTGTTTCTCCAACTAGACACTCTAATGTATTTGTCCTCTTGCTCAGTTGTGCACCGGGGCCTCCCACTCCTCTTTCTATTCTGGTTGGAACCAGTTTGCGCTGCTCTGTTAGGGGAGTAGTACAGAGCGTTCATTACCGTCTAGTCCAGAGCGTTATATCTTCAGTTTCTTGGCAGTTTCTCGCATGGAATAGCCTTCATTTCTCGGAACAAGAATAGACTGATGAGTTCCAGAAGAACATTCTTTGTTTCTGGCCATTTTGAGCCTGTAATAAAAACCTTCTGAAAATATTGAACTAGTCTGAAGAAGGTTAGTTTTATTGCTTCTTTAATCAGCACAACAGTACATCAGTTTTCAGCATAATCGCAAAAGAGTTTTCTAATGATCAATTAGCCTTTTAAAATGGTAAACTTGGATTAGCAAACACAACGTGTCATTGGCGGACAGGAGTAATGGTTGCTGATAATGGGCCTCTTTACGCCTGTGTAGATATTCCATTGAAAATCAGAAGTTTCCAGCTACTATAGTCATTTACAACATTAACAAACTCTACACTGTATTTCTGATCACTTTGATGTTAATTTAATGGACAAATGTACTTTTCTTTCAACAACAAGGACATTTCTTAGTGACCCCAAATTTGGAATGGTAGTGTATATAATGGTAGTGTATGGTAGTGGATATATTGGTAGTGTATATAATGGTAGTGTATATAATAGTAGTCTATATAATGGTAGTCTATATAATGGTAGTGTATGGTAGTGTATATACTGGTAGTGTATATATATTGGTAGTGTAAATAATGGTAGTGTATATAATGATAGTGTATATAACTAGCCTTTTTTGTTTCTCCAAGGGGAAGTGCTCAGCCTGTGATGAACCCCCTCAGTGCCTCTTCAACTACAAACCAGTAAGACAATCAAAAAGATCTCTCTTTAACATCATACACATTTCTCTTTACTTAATCATCATCTCAGTTTTGTACAAAATCATACACATGTCTATTTATTTTCATGCCATAACCTCCTCTATTTAAGCACTATCCACATCTCTATTTATTTAAATACACAAATCGTATTTTAAGGCTTCCCTATTTCCCTTCCTATTTTCCCTGGCATTTTCAGGAATCTTCCAATCCTAACTGAACTCGGTTCTCCTGTGTTTTAGATTTACAGTGCTCATCCACCAAACATGAAATCTAACTGCAAGTACAGGAAGAGATTTGGACCAAGGAGGAAAACTACATCTGGCTGTATGAATGACTGTCTGAAAGTAACCCAGGTGAGCTATCACACAAGGATTCTCTGTGGTTGAAATATTGCTTGGTTAATTTTTTTCAGCCCACAAATTAACTACAGTGGATATAAAAAGTCTACACACCCCTGTTAAAATACTAGGTTCTTGTGGAGTAAAAAAATGAGACAAATATAAATCATGTCAGAACTTTTTCCACCTTTAATGTGACCTATAATGTGAACAATTCAATTGAAAAACAAACTGAAATCTTTGAGGGGGAAAAAAACAAAAAAAAAACTCACCCTAACCTGGTTGCATAAGTGTGCACACCCTTAAACTAAAACTTTGTTGAAGCACCTTTTGATTTTATTACAGCACTCAGTCTTTTTGGGTAGTAGTCTATTAGCATGGCACATCTTGACGTGGCAATATTTGCCCACTCTTCTTTGCAAAAGCTCTCCAAATCTGTCAGATTGCAAGGACATCTCCAGTGCACAGCCCTCTTCAGATCACCCCACAGATGTTCAATTGGATTCAGGTCTGGGCTCTGGCTGGGCCATTCCAAAACGTTAATCTTCTTCTGGTGAAGCCATGCTTTTGTGGATTTGGATGTGTGCTTTGGGTTGTTGTCATGCTGAAAGGTGACCTTCCTCTTCATCTTCAGCTTTCTAATGGACGCCTGATGGTTTTGTGCCAAAATTGCCTGGTATTTGGAACTGTTCATAATTCCCTCCACCCTGACTAAGGCCCGGGTACCAGCTGAAGAAAAACAGCCCCAAAGCATGATGCTGCCACCACCATGCTTCACTGTGGGTATGGTGTTCTTTGGAATTATGGCCAAAAAGTTCAACCTTGGTTTTATCAGACCATTACACATTTTCCCACATGCTTTTGGGAGACTTGATGTTTGTTTTTGCAAACTTCAGCCGGGCTTGGATGTTTTTCTTTGTAAGAAAAGGCTTCCGTCTTGCCACCCTACCCCATAGCCCATTCATATGAAGAATACGGGAGATTGTTGTTACATGTAGCACACAGCCAGTACTTGCCAGAAATTCCTGCAGTTCCTTTAATGTTGCTGTAGGCCTCTTGGAAGCCACCCTGACCAGTTTTCTTCTCGTCTTTTCATCAATTTTGGAGGGACGTCCAGTTCTTGGTAATGTCTCTGTTGTGTCATATTTTCTCCACTTGATGATGACTGTCTTCACTGTGTTCCATGGTATATCTAATGCTTTGGAAATTCTTTTGTACCCTTCTCCTGACTGATATCTTTCAACAGTGAGATCCCTCTGATGCTTTGGAAGCTCTCTGTGGACCATGGCTTTTGTTCTGAGATGCAACTAAGAAAATGTCAGGAAAATCCTACTGTGATTGGTTAATTCTGAACACAGCCACATCCCCAGTTGTACACAATTATGCAACCAGGTTATTGTAAGGTTTTTATTTTTCATTTTTCCCCCTCAAAGATTTCAGTTTGTTTTTCAATTGAATTGTTCATATTATAGGTCACATTAAAAGTGGAAAAGGTTCCGACATGATTTATCTTTGTCTCATTCTTTTACATCACAAAAACCTGGCATTTTAACAGGGGTGTGTAGACTTTATATATCCACTGTATATATACAGTACATACACTCATGTGGGTGGGTAAGTGTGTCCAAACAACTTTTGACTGGTACTATACATAAACAAACAGACCAAAATCAGCCAAACGTGTTATCAAACCATGTTATCATGCTGGAATCTGAATCTGTCCCAAATGGCGCCCAATAAAATCCTGTGCCGTACTTACTTAGGGAATAGGGTGCCGTACCAGGAAAACAACCTCCTAACTATTGGTGTCGTTTGTGTTGCAGGACCACTCGTGCTGCCCAGGCTACTTTGGTCATGACTGCTTTAAATGCCCTGGTGAGATGGACAACTGGTGCTCAGGCAATGGAAGGTACAGAACGGGTAGAAAGGCTGTGCCTATCAAGTCAACCATGCCATAATGGATAGACTGTCTGGAGTTTTACTCACGGGTTTACTAGTCAGATTGCTAAGGTCAGAGGCTAATTCTGTCTGTTGTGTTTCTTTGTGTAGATGTAAGGATGGGAACCAGGGGACTGGGGAGTGTCTGTGCAATGAGGGTTTCCACGGGACCGCTTGTGAGTCCTGTGAACCAGGACGCTACGGAAAGGACTGCAAGTCAGGTACAGTACTGACTACTTGGGGTCTGGTATAAGTCTGGTATATTACCATCCAGTCCTGATCAGTTCAGGTACAGTACTGACTACTCGGGGTCTGATATAAGTCTGGTATATTACCATCCAGTCCTGATCAGTTCAGATACATTACCGTCTAGTCCTGATCAAGTATGTTACATTACCATCTAGACCTGATCAAGTATGGTACATTACCGTATAGTCCTGATTAAGTATGGTGTATTACCGTCTAGTTCTGATCAATTCAGGTACATTACCGTCTAGTCCTGTTCAAGAATGTTACATTACCATCTAGACCTGATCAAGTATGTACATTACCGTCTAGTCCTGATCAAGCATGTTACATTACCATCTAGACCTGATCAAGTATGGTACATTACCGTATAGACCTGATCAAGTATGTTACATTACTGTCGTCATGTACAGTACTGTTTACTCCTGATCCTGATCAAGTCAGGTGCAGTAACATCTAGTAAAGAATCCTGATTAAGCTGTGATTGGTGGCTAGGTTGGATGGTTGAATCTGTTGCCTAACGAAACAGCAGGTGATACACAGTCCTGGACACAGCAAGTACAACATAAAGACAAACTTGCAATAAAATAACTTCTCTTGGCCGGGTCAGGTTCCACTTGTTAATAAAACCAACAGTGTTCTGGAAGAATCTAATGTCCTACCATTACTAGTCTATGTTACACTCACACTTTTATTGTCCTACAAACATTGACTTTTCTGATAGCAGCTTTATTGAAAACCCTTATCACCATCATTATCCTATAATGAATGCACTAATTGTATGTCAGACAGTATATATCACTAATAGGTGAGTGGTTTATCTGGACAGTGTGCAGCTGTGTCCATGGGAAGTGTCTGGACGGAGTGACGGGAAATGGGAGGTGTGCCTGCTTCAAGGGTTGGAAAGGAGTCAACTGTTCCAAGGGTATGTACTGTAGATTTGTGTCCAAAATGGCACCATATTTCCTATGTGGCTCATTACTTTTGACAAGGTCCCACAGTGCTGGAGTCCACTGCTCTATCATGCCTGTGTCCTAAAGCCATGGTATAAAGGAATGTCAACGCAAGTTAACATAGAAAAATGCACTGAATGATTAGGGGTGTTTTGGTGATCAGAGGTTGATGACCAAACTTCTAAATCAGAGTCTGATGGTCAAACTTCTAAATCTGAATCTGATGATCACATTTTTAAATCAGATTCTGATGATCGTATTTTTAAATCAGATTCTGATGATAACATTTTTCAATCAGATTCTGATGATAACATTTTTCAATCAGATTCTGATGATCGCATTTTTAAATCAGATTCTGAAGATAACATTTTTAAATCAGATTCTGATGATAACATTTTTAAATCAGATTCTGATGATAACATTTTTAAATCAAATTCTGATGATCGCATTTTAAAATCAGATTCTGATGATCGCATTTTTAAATCAGATTCTTATGATCACATTTTTAAATCAGATTCTGATGATCACATTTTTAAATCAGATTCTGATTATCACATTTTTAAATCAGAGTCTGATGATCAAACTTCTAAATGGCACCCTGTTCCCTACGTAGCACTCTTTAGCCCGGGGCCCATAAGGTTAGATTGGAATGCACTGTTGCAAGGGTGTCAACCTTTGTCCAGTGTTTCAACTGCATCTGCATGCGCTATGCTCTTCCAACTGAGACACAGTGGTATCATACAGACCCGTTGCCATGACACTCCAATTTGAGCTCAAACACATGATCCTTGAGATGTCTCTAGAACATGATTTGAATCCGTCTGTGGCAAATTAATTTGATTGGACTTGATTTAGAAAGGCATACATCTGATTGGACAGCAAACATCTGTCTATAAAAGCTCCCGCAATTCACTGTGAAGTTCAGAGCAAAGAACCGTCCATGAAGCCAAAGGGAATTTCTGACATTTCTGGAGAATTGTGTTGCAGTGTATATCTGGGTGAGTCTGGGTATTCCATCAATCAAGAATTTACAGTAGAGTGGCTAAGTGTTAGCCCCCCCGAGTAAAAAGCACATGCCTCCTGAAGTTTGCAAAACGGCACTTAAAGGAAAGCATTCATTTAAAGATTCCCTGTTCTGATGAGACCAAAATCAATGAATTTTGGTTACCAGTAAAAACCTTGAATTCGAGGTTACCAGTAAAATCTCTCTCCTAATGTCCATCTCTTTCTCTCTGTAGAGATTGTGTCAGATGCCTGTGGTGGAATTTGTGATGAAAATGCAAAGTGAGTTCCAAAATGGCTACCAATTCCACAGTAAATTACCAGTAAATTCTCTCAGGACCTGGGGTCTTCAAACTTTTCTTGTCCAAGGACTGATTAAACGCGACTGATCTTGAGATTTGTGTGTTTCCAGCTGTAGGCCGAGGGAGACGGAGAACGAAGGCCCTAAATGCGAGTGTGTTGCAGGCTTCAGAGGCAACGGAACCGTCTGCACAGGTCTCTAACATGCTATTGGACTTGGTGGAAGAATTAAATTTAAGGCAGCTATATATGTTGAATACTATTTTAGGGAAATGAATCAGTTATTTTCTGTGTATATATAGTGTAAAAAAAAGACAACATGAAAATACAGTATGTTGAGTGATAAACTAAACGGTTTACTAAATGGTAAAATAAATGATTACCTAAATTAACAAAATGGTTATCTACGGCTACAGAGGTAAATCCATGTGAAACTGATAACGGAGGCTGCCATAAGTATGCCAACTGCATCAGGATGCCATCGGGGGAGAGGACCTGTACCTGCCAGGCAGATTACACCGGAGATGGGGTGTGGTGTGCCGGTATGACCTGTGATTGATTGATTTAATTAATTAGATAATTGAAAGTAGAATGCTACATTACGTACACAATTATTGAGGATAAGAACAGAATTAAGCACAGCAGTTTTTTAACCCAAGTCTGTTAATATTTTCGTACCTTTTTAAAATGCTAAATTGGTGCTGTTTATTTTTATTTATAGGGATCCTCTTAGCCTTAGGTGATGGCAGTTGAAACTCAAAGCACCAATTCAACATTTTAAAAATGTATGACAATATTAAAAGACCTGAGTTCAAATACTGAACTTAAGGTTACCCAAGTTAATGGGCCAATATAATTGATCCAAATGATTAAACGTTGCCTATCTGGCACTCCAAACAGGCTAGAACAAAGGTCCTGATGTGGCCCCCTGAAAATAGTCAAATTGTAACAAGACTACCATGGTTAAATAAAGGAAAAATATGGTTAAAAAATCCCATTACCTCTAATGAGGTTTGAAATGACAATGTCACATTGTGTTTTTCCAGAAATAAACCTGTGTTTAACCAACAACGGTGGATGTGCCAGTGATGCGATGTGCCTACAGATAGCACTGAAGGTGGTAAGACCAAGAGGCCATGAGACCATGAGACCCAAAGGCCATGAGAACCTAATGCCATGAGACCCGGCCAAGAGAAGTTTCATATATATATACTGTATATATGAAACTTATATATATATACTGTATATATATATATATATTTATATATATATATATAACTATATATCTATACTGTATTCCAGTAACAAATTGCTCCCCCCTCCAGATCAGCTATACTGTATCCCAGTAACAAACCACTCCCCCCTCCAGATCAGCTATACTGTATTCCAGTAACAAACCACTCCCCCATCCAGATCAGCTACACAGTATCCCAGTAACAAACCACTCCCCCTTCCAGATCAGCTACACTGTATCCCAGTAACAAACCACTCCCCCTTCCAGATCAGCTATACTGTATCCCAGTAACAAACCACTCCCTCTTCCAGACCAGCTATACTGTATCCCAGTAACAAACCGCTCCCCCCTCCAGACCAGCTTTACAGTAACCCAGTAACAAACCACTCCCCCTTCCAGACCAGCTATACTGTATCCCAGTAACAAACCACTCCCCCTTCCAGATCTGCTATAATGTATCCCAGTAACAAACCTCTCCCCCTTCCAGGTTAGATGTCTCTGCCCATCAGGCTTCACTGTGAGTGGAAAGTCATGCTTGCCTACAAACCCCTGCAGAGTGGTGAGTGCTATAGTATAGTTCTAAAGTCTAGTGAAACCCATTTTTCTGTCAACACCCTGTTTAAAAATGTCACCCTGTTTAATGATGACACTGTTTAATGATGACACCCTGTTTAATAAGGACACCCGGTTTAATAATGACACACTGTTTAAAAATATCACCCTGTTTATTGATGACACCCTGTTTAATTATGACACTCTGTTTAATAATGACACCCTGTTTAATAATGACACCCTGTTTAAAGATGACACCCTGTTTAATAAGGACACCCGGTTTAATAATGACACTCCATTTCCTTAAAAGGCAAATTCCACCATAGCTCACTACTACTTATTAATCTGGTCAATTTGAATTTCTTAGAACAATCAGGTTCCTCTGTATTTGTCTGATCATAAAATATGAGAAATTTCCAGAATTTATTGCAAACAGATACCTACCTACATACTTTATATGAAGAAACGTACACTTTTTAGAACAATAGTTAGTTTTGAAACACCACAGTTTCAAATGCCCATGTGCTGTTCTGTGACTGCCTCTACTACTTACAAGCACATGCAGAAAAGTGCTCTTTTGTGTTTTGTTTGCCCGGTGCCAACTGTACTCATAAGAGGTGACACAATGACAGATCTCACGGGTAAACAGCACATTTCATGTTCATCCCACTTACCCTGACAAGGAACGCTAACATTAACACATTCTTCTGTTTCATCATTTGCCTAGAGGATTACATAAAGGCAAAATGTACTGTGAACACTGACTGGTTGTACATGACGAGTAGACTTTACCTTCGAGGTCATCCCACTTTATTCGGCACCAGCAGTAACACACATTTACCAGTGGAAAGAACATTTTTCCAATTGCAATTTCATTCTGACAAGCAAATTCATGCTTTCTCAACTCTATAGTAACTCTAGTCATTAGTTCTGCGAACAACACCACTGTTTTTTCAAATACATGTTCACTAACTAGCCGGAATAACTTCATAATATCTAAAAAGAGTATTAGTGTTTTACATAATGATTGCTAGCCACAGGTCTCAATAGTTACTATAGCTTCTAAACCTACTGAACTCAAGTTTAGAAGTAACTATTGGGTGGAGAGACTGAGCCAAAGCAAGTCTCGTAAGAGATTCTCGTATGGTCTCATAAGAGTTGTAGTCTTTTAGAAAGAGGAAAAATACAAAAAATGTTGACACCTTGTAAACGTATCAAGATATCTGCGGATAGGGACCTTGCTGAAACATATCTCCCATCAGAGTGATCGGTAAAACATGGAGATCTCGTTGGTCCTTCAGTGCACGTTCTGATGTAACAATGCAATTTAACATGCAAATCCCATTCCCATGCTCTTTCTGTCAATTATATGTGACAACAAATCTCACTGAAATCTCTCAAACATGCTGCAAACCACCCAAGGGTCCCCTGGGTGAGATGCCTCTTTAATAACAACCTGGGTGAGATGCCCCTTTAAAAACAACCTGGGTGAGATGACCCTTTAATAACAAAATGAGTGAGATACCCCTTTAATAACAACCTGGGTGAGATGCCCCTTTAATAACAACCTGGGTGAGATGCCCCTTTAATAACAACCTGGGTGAGATGCCCCTTTAATAACAAAATGAGTGAGATCCCCCTTTAATAACAACCTGGGTGAGATGCCCCTTTAATAACAACCTGGGTGAGATGCCCCTTTAATAACAACCTGGGTGAGATGCCCCTTTAACAACAACCTCAATGACATACCGTTTCCTCTTTTAAGTGGGGACCATTTAGGACACAACCATGGTGTTGTGCATCACCTTGTTTTGTTTCCAGGACAACGGGGGCTGTGCTAAATACGCCAGGTGTCGTTACTTGGGCAACGGGGAAAGGAACTGTTCCTGCGTGGGAGGGTTCGTAGGGGATGGCTTCTTCTGTCGTGGCTCTACCCGCATGGTGAGTTAGTGATGTATGTGTGTGTGTGTCGGGTGTGTGTGTCGATTGTGTGTGTGTGTATGTGTGTGTGTCGGGTGTGTGTGTGTGTGTCGGGTGTGTGTGTCGAGTGTGTGTGTGTATGTGTGTATCGGGTGTGTGTGTGTGTGTCATGTGTGTGTGTGTGTGGGTGCGTGTCGGGAGCGTGTGTGTCTGTCGGGTGTGTGGGTGTGTGTGTGGGTGGGGGTGTGTGCGCGTGCATGTGTGTATGTGGGTGTGTGTCAGGTGCGTGTGTCGGGTGTGTGTTAGTGTGTGTGTGTAGGTGTGTGCCCGTGTGTGTGTGTGGGTGCACATGCGTGTGTGTGTGTGTGTGTGTGTGTGGGTGTGTGCCCGTGTGTGTGTGTGCGTGGGTGCGCATGCGTGTGGGTGTGTGTGCGTGCATGTGGGTGTGTGTGTGGATCTGTGTGCATGTGGGTGTGTGGAAATGTGCCTCCTTGCCTGCGATGGAAGTACTTAGCATTAGCTTAACAAGAAATCACAGATTTTGATGCTGCCATACATTGATCAGACTTTCTGAATTCGCTTTACGATATTTACAGGAGATATCACGCCAGCCTGAAGCTGTGTTTTTCCGTCAGTTACTATCGGTGAGTGTTGTTGTTGTGACATTTGACTCCTATTGTTGTATTGATGTATTGAGTGTTGCATGTATTTTTAGTTTACAGTCGATTTTTTAGGTACCTATATTTAATGCTGTTCTGCTTGTGGTTCTCAGGTGTCTAATAGCCAGACTCTCTATAGTGATGGACCCTTCACTGTCTTCATACCTTCTGCAGAGAGCAACTTCTCAGTATGTCAAAAGCCATTATTTTGTCAGTATGTCAATAGTCTTTATTTTCTCTGTATGTCAAAAGCCTTTATTTTGATTAGATTAGATTAGATTCAACTTCGTCATTGAACAGTACGAGTAAAGTACAACAAAATGCAGTTGGCATCTAACCATTTTCTCAGTAGGTCAAGGCAAAGCCTTTATTTTCAGGAGGCATATGTGAACATTGGGTGTATGGATGTGCGTGTGTTTATGCATGTTATTAATTCACTCCTGTGTATGTGTGGGGGGGGCGTATGTGAATGGTGTGCAAGCACTTATGTGTGTGAATGGCATTCCTGTGTGTGTGTGTGTATTTGTGGTTGCGTGTGTGTTAGCCACTTATGCCTCTCCCACTCTGCTCTGTGACTCCTCTCCCACTCTGCTCTGTGACTCCTCTCCCACTCTGCTCTGTGACTCCTCTCCCACTCCGTTCTGTGACTCCTCTCCCACTCCGTTCTGTGACTCCTCTCCCACTCTGCTCTGTGACTCCTCTCCCACTCCGTTCTGTGACTCCTCTCCCACTCTGCTCTGTGACTCCTCTCCCACTCTGCTCTGTGACTCCTCTCCCACTCTGCTCTGTGACTCCTCTCCCACTCCGCTCTGTGACTCCTCTCCAGATTCAGGCATGGAAGTTGCAGGGTCGCAGCCTTGACCTGGCCAGTTACCACATAGTGTCCTGTGAAACTCTGAAGCTGTCCGACCTGAAGAGCACCTCCAGGGTTGTGACCGAGTCTGGGTACCAGCTTATCTTCAGCCCTAACAATGTGAGTCCAACACAACACTCTATACCCCTTAGAACCTGATTCAGACTTGTGCCACTTCAGCTATCTTAAGACAAATGCACTGTGTGCACATAAGATGAATGCACGAATGCACTTAAGACGAATGCACTAAAATTAGTGAAAATTACATTTTAAAATATAGGCTTAACATGGACTTAAGTTATTAGGTCTATGTTAAGTCAACTTGCCTCAAGTCCAAGTTGAGACCTAAATGCACTATTTTTCATCAGACTAAAATAATCTGGCATCAATTGGCAATTTGAGTTCCAGAGGATCTGAGGGTGATGCAAGGTTTTTCTGTCTCTTTCTGACCTTCTCTTCCCAGGGTTCTGTGTATATTAATAATGAGACTAAGATCATCTCCAGTGATTACATGACATCGAATGGAGTGATCCACTATATTGACAAGGTCCTGACACCGTATGACCTGACTGAGAAAACGCCAATATCACAAAAGGTGGGCAATGTTTACCCGCTAAATCACAGTCTATTCTCTAATATCAACTGGAATCTGCAGTATGTGAGATGTTATACCTAACAGGTATTCAAAGCAAAGTAATGTGTTGCACACTAGTTTATACCTATGCAATCAGGCACTTGGGGGTGTGGTATGTAACATAAAAGCCACGGCTTTGGCATAATGCAATACCTCAGCACTCATGATTTCATTTTTATTTCAGCTTAACTTCACTGAAGCAGCTGAACAATATGGATACAGAGAATTCCCCAAGCTGGTACAGGTAGGAAATCATCATTCATTTAAATTGACTTGTTTAATCCACATTGTACCAGGTAAGTTAACAGTCAATGTGTTCTCCTATATGGCCTGAGGAATTGGTAAAGGGGGAAGAGAGGGGATGAGGAGGCCAATAATAAGCTGGTCATGATGGGGGCTGTTTGCCCTGGACAGTCATAGTATGAGGCCACATAATTCAGTACATGAGGAAGGTATTCAGACCCCTTCACGTTTTCCACATTCATTCGTTTTCCACACTCAATCCGAAAAGGCTGTTTTCTATTGTGTAAACTGTAACACTTCAACAAAACAGGTTGAACAGACCTAAGTGTCATTACATTAAGATAGTTTTGTCTAGATGAACGACACATGTGGAGAGATTTGCATCAGAGATGGTTTTTATATTGTGCAAACAAGTGAAATTCTTAATTGTCGTGGCCTTCCAGAGGTTGGTGCACTTTCCTGACAGGTATTTTTCCTGTGGCTACAGAGGTCTGAAAACAATGTCTCGTCCAATGGGCACTGAAGCGAAATGATTGGTGACTCGTTTTCATTAAAGGGGCAATATGTATGATTGCCGGACCGCGTAAGCAGAGCCGGCCAAAAAGAGCGAATGTCTCTTACTGACTGAGTGACTGACTGAGTGACTGACTGACTGACTACCCCTTGCCCCTTCATTGTGAATGGACTAATACAATTTCAGCCATAACTGTCCTCCCAACACAACTGAACTGTACTGACTGCCAGTTTAACCGTTGCATACAACAGCCAGTCAAGCTCCCATTATCCCTCCAAAAACATAAAAATGAAATATTACAGAAACTACAGCACATTGACAGAGTATGGTAATAACTGTGGTTTAGGAGTTGTTTCCGTTTTTCAGGGAGGGGGTGTATCCATTGTAAAATACAGGGCCCGGGTGGAACAAAACCCTGATCTACTATTTTAATGATTTAGAGGTATAATGTACACACAATGATCCCAATTAATCCTGTAATAGGTTATGTGTAATAACAACATGGTAGATGTCTATGCTAGTGAGTCACACCAAAGATTGGAAGGCACCGCTGGAAAGACAAGACTCTCAGCTTTCAGCAGACACCCTGGATACCCAGATAGGGCCTACCGTTCTCATTTAACACTGAATTTAATTAAGTAACAGAGACCCCAGATCTGGGGTAATTACATTCAGGAGGTTTTAAATAGCATAGTGGTTAGAGACGCGGACTGGCAACCAACAGGTCCCGCGTTCAAACATTGTCACAATCAAAGCAAATTATGCATTAGGCTTTGTTCCGGATGGATAAAAACTTTGTTGGCTACAACCTTCAGTAGCTGCGCTATAGTAAGCCTAAAATAAAACTGTCTACGGTTATATTGCGACTGTTTCTGGTGGATTTTCGAAGTATGCATCCGTGCATGCCTTTTGGGTCAGGATAGACAAAAACTTTGTTGGCTACAACCTTCAGTAGCTATGTTATAATAAGCCTAAAATAAAACTGTTTATATTGCGACTATTTCTGGTGAACTTTTAAAGTATGCATCTGTGCATGTTTTTTTAGGTAATATAGGCTAGATAAAAACCCCTTGAGCAGTAAAAGAGTAGGGATTTCCATGATTCTCTTGTCTTTTCACTTGACGAAAAAGTCAGTTATCTTCACCTATATTGATAGTTATTTATCAATGTCATTCACGGATGAAAGAAAAATGAACGCTTTTGCGCCATGAAATAGCTTTGGCTGTATAAAGTTCAAGTAGTAAGTTAGATACTAGTAAGCACACAGCTCCGGAAAAAATCAAGAGACCACTCCACTTTTTCTTTCCTTTCCAAAGAAGTTGAAAAGGAAAGTTTTGAGTGAGGAACAGAAGCGTTCAAATTGCAGTGGTCTCTTAATTTTAAACCTTCTGTTCCACACTCAAAACCTTCCTTTTCGACTTTTTTGGAAAGGAAAGAAAAAGGTGCCGTGGTCTCTTAATTTTTTCCGGAGCTGTATTACTGGCTAATAAGCTGTTAAAAAGGCCAGAGGCAAAATCCATATATTTCATAGATGCTATTTGTGGTGGAGGTAAACTTAATAAGAAACTTTAGTCAGTTTAACACAATTCTTAATGGTGTCTAGTGAAATATTCCCACTTGGCGTGATGTTAATGTGTGAGAAAATGATCTAATGTCGAGATGCAATACCGACACTGGCCACATATATAGTACCGTAGTGTAGTCATTAAAAACACAGCCACTCACATGGGAGACCTGGGTTCGAATCCAGTGAAGGCAACAACATTTATCACTTTTAATTGCGGGCTGGCTGAACTAGATTTGCCTGGTTCCTTTTCTGGTTTTTACTATACTACTAGTCTAAAAACAAGCAAAAATAGGGAGTAAATGTTTGAAGTTAATGTTTCAAAGAATCGTTTTCTACAAAATTGATCAGAGTGCCTGGGATATTCCCCATAAAAAACTTTCTTGCACGTCCATCTGTCTGTTTGCATTGACTTATAATCTCCTCATACTCACTGTAGACACTTGCAGTACTGTCCTGTACTGTCCACTTGCTAGTACTATACCAGTCAGTACTGTCCTTCCCACCCTAAAACACCCTGGACTAGCTAGTACTATACCAGTCAGTATTGTCCTTCCCACCCTAAAACACTCTGGACTAGCTAGTACTATACCAGTCAGTACTATCCTTCCCACCCTAAAACACCCTGGACTAGCTAGTACTATACCAGTCAGTACTGTCCTTCCTACCCTAAAACACCCTGGACTAGCTAGTACTATACCAGTCAGTACTGTCCTTCCCACCCTAAAACACCCTGGACTAGCTAGTACTATACCAGTCAGTACTATCCTTCCCACCCTAAAACACCCTGGACTAGCTAGTACCATGCCGGTCTCATTCGGTGAGGAAAGATGAGGGGAAGACGAGTTGTGTTTAGAGGCAGAATTCTACACAGTGCCCCTTTAAGGGATTCTCTGTGTCACAGAGAAAGTGAGTGGCCCTAAAGGAAACAACCAATAACTGTGTGAGACATCCCCATGATACCTGGCCCTTTCCTTCCTGCCTCCTCTGTGACATCTGACTCGGACAAAGCCAGGCTTAGGAGGAGACGTTCAAGTCAGTTTTCAGCTTTCGCAGTATCCCAACACGCCTAATCAGATGTACTGATTTGAAGTGATGCCAATGTGAATGATGTTTTCTGATGTGATCTGGAGGATGCCAACTTGATGAGCCTGGTAGAGAGCAAGGTCCACCAGCCTCTGACCATGTTTTGGCCGTCTGACGCTGCCCTCCGCTCTCTGACTGAGGAGAGGAAGCGGTGGCTTTACAGCGCCGACCACAGGGACGTCCTTGTACGCTACATCAAAGCTCACATCATACGCAACATCAAGGTGAGGTGAAAGGCAAATCCTAAATGTGTTGATCTAGTTCCTAATTATGTGCTGATCTTTGAGTCAATAATTATACGTTGGATTTATTTTGAGTATTTTATTGTGCATTGATCTTGTTTTGATTAGTTAATCATTTATTCATCTTGGATTGACATTATTAGCAATGAAATGTTCACCCACAAAAATACCACCTGTATGAGTCCCACACCATCATGCTTCCTGATTGGCCAACAGTGGTGCCTGATCATTATTGATGACAGCCTAGGGAGCAAGTCACAGACCTGGCATTATGGTGCCATGACAACAGTCTCTCCCTAAACATCAGCAAGGGGAACGACGTGATCATGGATTTAGTGGAAAGGGATGGCCGAGAACACCCTCATATATATTTCTGGTGTTGAAGTAGAGTGGGCAGAGAATGTCCACATCATCAATAAACAAACATGTTCCACACAAAGACAGTTGTGAAGAAAATGTGTCAGGGCTTCTGAAATGTGTAAGAGTACATGACCTTTTTGGGCCACATCAAAGTTTTTGCATGTTCAGATGACCAGCGGGTCAATGAATGCAGGTGGGCTGTGACCAGGGCTGAATCCTGATCAGCTGCACAACCAGGTGGACAAGGACAGGGACGACCAGGTGGGTTGTGGGTAGTGACAGCAAGCATCATCGGGTAGCAGCTCGACATGCAACACAACCTGGAAGACTTGGAAAAGGGACAGATAGACGTCTTCTGGCCAGGTAGTCCTGAGGTGTGGTCCAAGGACGCAGGTCCTCCTCAAATTCAATAGGACACCAGCGACATAATATTTCCTAAATCAAAATGGAAACCTCAGCATAGAATTCAGACTGACCCTAATCCCTTGTCACTGCTGAACACTAAAAACTAGGGAATGAGACATGGGTTGGGAGGGTGGGGGACTGGGGACATCCCAAACCACCCCGAGACAGGGCCGAGTACAGCCAACAGAGTTCACACTCATCGCGTGAGCGTTATGAACGGCATGGGGGAATACAAGTAAACCAGTGACTCCGCCATCGAATGGCACTGGAAAGAGGACATCCCAGTGGAGTGGAGAGTCCATCTGGCAAAGACCGCAAGGATAGTTTGAAGTCATCTCAAATGGTTAGCATCCTTGACAAACATGAGCACAAAAGGGAATTAACAAGATGTAGGTAGTTACGGTACATCTCTGTTTTAATGTTTTCTATATTCTTATTTATTTTTATCTTTCATTTTCTTTAAATCTGCATTTTTGGTAAAGGGCTTGTAAGTAAGCCCTTCAGTGTTAATCTGAACCTGTTGTTAATGAATAATGGGATATAACATTGAATATGATGTTCTAAGGAACAGCTTTTTCAGGAACAGCTTCTTCCCATCTACTGTAACCCTGCTGAACTCTGACCCATCCCATCACTAACCAGACCCCCCCACCCCCCGCTTAGTATTGCCTCTCAGGGACCTTGTTGCACTACTCCCTTGTACTACTTGTCTACCTCAGGAACCTCATTGCTGCTATCCCTGCATTTCAGTAGTACAGACCACCTTACACCTCCAACCTGCTCCATTGCACAGTCAGAATTGCCATTTGTACTTGCATTTGCCTCATCACACAACTAGCACATACATTCATTTATTCCCACTTGCACATACATATACTTAATACTTGTAAATTTGTAAATTTCCTGCCGTCTCCTATTTGCCTTCATTGCACATCTATACATTCCACTTGTAACATACACTTTACTTAATACTTGTAAATTTCCTGCCCACTTCTATTTACACTTCTGGTTGGCTGCTAACTGCATTTCGTTGTACTTTACTTGTACTGTTCAATGACAATAAAGTTGAATCTAATCTAATCATTTTTGTATTTATAATGATGATGTTTATGTCTTGTTGTGTTGTAGAAAATGACCATGACTTCTTTCACTAAATTCCGGACAATGCATGGATCAACCATATCCTTAAACTGTGACAAGAGAGTTGTGGTGAGCATCTACTTCAACACCACTGTTAACCTATTGCCTATATTGAGGAGTGTGGCACTGTTGACCAGATTCCAGGTCAAAAGTAGTGCACTATCTGGGAATAGGGTTCCATTTGGGACACTTTTTTTTTATCCCAAAGACTCAAACATGACTGCCACAGGACGTGGTCGAAAGAAAGACACCTAAAGACCCACCCCCTGCTCACAACCATTGGACAGTTTTTTTTCTTCAGGTAGCCTGGTTCCAGATTGATTTGTGTCGTATGACCGGATAAGTAGGCAAGACCTCCTTGTGTTCATTCCCATCCTGACCACACCCTGGACTTCACCCAGCCACTCACTACTGAAATGGCCACCCTCAAATAATAGTTATCACCAAACCTGTTGACGCTGGGTAGCAATGGAAAAAAGTACTTGAAGGTTTCAGAGCATACAGCATCACCCAGCTAGTTTAGCCCCATAACTAGCTAGACATTATACAGCACACAAAAAAGAACTGGGCAACTCGCTAGTTCTTGCTCTGTGATTGCTTTCTTCTTCCTTATATTTAAATATAGTTTGTTTGTGTCAGGGTGACATCATGGTGAATGACAACATGGCCAAGATCCTCGATCGTTTTCTGATTTTTAATGGAGGGGTGGCGTACGGCATTGATCAGTTACTGGAACCTCCTGGCCTGGGGGCTCACTGCGATGGAATGGAGAACAAGACAACATATGTGAGAATCTTCATAATGTTATTTATTAATTTATTATAGTGAGTCTGGAAGCTTCTGGTACTCTTTTAGCACATATATGATGTTCATACTTTGCAGTGACATTAGGTAAAATGAAAGTGGTATATGTGTTTTTTCTAGGGAATGTGTGGATTCAGCTTGAGACCCCCCGACTGTCCTACAGGATCCGAAGATACGGTAATCACACACGCACGCACAATCCATAAACTCTTAACACTGGGGCCCCCCAGGGGTGTGTCCTCAGCCTTCTGTTTTAATACCTGTTCACCCACAAGTGTGTCTCTGCACAACACCAACTCCTTCAGCAAGTTTCCAGATGACTCCATGGTGGTAGGTTTGATAACCAACAACAAGGATGCAGTCTACACTTTTGATATGCATGTATATTTACATAACTACACTTTGTGCAAAAATATCTTATCACAAAATTGTCCAAACATTTTTGTCTCGTATATTCTGTGCATATGACCAATAAAACGTGAAACAATCTGTAACCCACTGTCTCCAGGGCAACACTGAAAGCTGCAGGTTCCGTCACTACAACCATCGCTTCTACCCCAGACGATCCTTTGACTTATTCAGCCATGACTATGGGTGGGTATACGGATGGCTGGGGTCATCCTACATCTACATCCGGTACCGTCTACCGTTGGGCCCTTGAGCAAGGCATTTATTTGATATAAGTGCTTCAAGGGCCCTTGACTGTGGCATACCCTGTACCCCTGTTGTGTGAGATGGACCCTGGGCCGTTCTATGACCCCTGCAAGTCAGTCAGGTCATCTATATATTCAGGGCTACGAATTCTGAATTGTGACTCCTCTGTCGGGGGATGTTAAAAAACGATAGCAATGAAAAACTTGTCTTCCTGTTCTTCTTCAGTGTCTTGTTGTTCTTCCCCTTGTTGTTCCTTTACAGTTACTTACCGTTGCGTTATCGCACACAAAACCTGGGCAGTAGGAGGGTGTGTAACACCACGGTCTGGGTCACACGATGCTGTAAGAACCACTATGGAAGAGACTGCCAAGGTTGGTCATATGCTGGTGTACTATATACATTATGCAAGGAATAGGGTTCCATTTGAGCCATTTATACGGGAATAGTACATGTTTGTTAATAAAAAATACATTTTCCTTAAATTGTTTGATTCCAAAAGCTGTTTGTTCTCCCTCCAATGTGTTTCAGTGTGTTCGGGGGGTTTGGAGGCCCCTTGTGGACTTCATGGGGACTGCAATGATGGCCGGCTGGGATCGGGACTGTGCAGGTGTCATGAAGGCTTCAGAGGAACAGCCTGTGAACTGTGTGAACCCGGTCACTATGGAGACAACTGCACCGGTAAACAGTGGCTTGTGGAAGTCTACTGCTACTGACAGGATTGAACCAGCATGCAGCCTAGTGCTCACAGAAACTTATTCAAGCTGTGCTTGTCGTGTTTTCAATGTGTTGTGTTTGTAGAGTGCAAATGCACGTCCCAAGGACTGTGTGAGGACGGGATGGACAGAGATGGGAGCTGCACGTGTGATGAAGGATGGACTGGAGACCGCTGCCAACTCAAGATAGGTGAACACAGAGTCATCAGAATGAATTTAAATGACAAACCCTAGAAACACTATTGTATAGTTTTTAATATATTTGTGTTTAATGGTCGTACACACCTTTTAGACAAAGACGCAAACAGAATTATCTGCCAGTATTAATACCATTAGCATTGTGGGGAACCGGAATCCCCACAAAGACAGTAAAACCTGACAAATCGGTCACCAGAAGGTTTCTTTGGCAGATCTCCTCTAGGAAAAATGTGTTTTCCAGTTTAGTTGTTAGATTTAGGCAAACATTTGGGTATAGTGTTTTAAACTGGCTTATTTTTAAGTGCAGGTATACAGTAGCTCTTTAGGGTTAGAGGTGTATAGCTAGGGTATAGGAAACATGGATCTCTGGGTTGGCACCAGAAGGATAGAAAAACCACTGTGTGTTTGTTTGATTATGTGTAACAGCTTTGTCTACTGTTGTGTCTCAGAGAAGAAGCCAGTGTGTTCTCCAGAATGCCATGGCAAGGCTGTGTGCCAGGCCGACAACGTGTGTGTCTGCCAGTCTCAGTACGTGGGGGACGGCAGGAACTGCTCAGGTGGGTTGTAAACCATTACTCTGATGTAGCGGGCCTAACTAAACAAACTGAAAGACGTAGCGGGCCTAACTAAACAAA
>JACXGI010012216.1:0-13037 GCA_016801175.1 Esox masquinongy | reverse complement strand
TGACAAAAAAAATAAAATAAAAAAATAGAAAAAATAGCCCCTGATCTATTCATCTATAATTCTGATTGCGCATTATGACATTGTAGACATGTAGGCCGCTAGCATGTACATCGAAATTTTCCGCATGTACATTCAAAACCCTGTACTTTCTGTCCCAGGCGGGGCGGGGGGTGGCCTAAGCCCCGAATGTTTTGTGATCCTAGCGACGCCTCTGCTATAGAGGCGATGAAAATGGTCTTCCCCCTCTCATACAACAGATTCCTCTCTCTATAACCTGCCTGATGTCAATGCGTAACAAATGTACATTTGGGCTATTTCAATACATTTATTCAGTCAGTTAAGCCAAATAATAGGCTGACAGCTTATATAGTTGACTAACAAATCTAAAGTAGATGGTGAAAAATAACGATATGGCTTCGGGTAAACTCTTAATTTGAAAAACAATGAATGGGTATCCTGTGTATTTGGCCAATGACGGGCATTCCAGATTTAGCACCACCCACAGGGGAAAATCAAAATATCAGGTGGTTTTTCTGACTTCCATTCAGGAACGAGGTAACGAAAAATAAAAACCAATTTTGTTTTTGGTTTTTCCGGAAAAACGAACTTGGCTTCCAAATTCCCCAGATCTCAATCCAATTGAGCCTCTGCGGGATGTGCTGGACAAACTAGTCCGATCCAAGGAGGCCTCACCTCGCAATTTACAGGACTTAAAGGATCTACTGCTACCGTCTTGGTGCCAGATACCACAGCACACCTTCAGAGGTCTAGTGGAGTCCATGCCTCGACGGGACAGGGCTGTTTTCTGGGCAAAAGGGGGACCTACACAATATTAGGCGGGTGGTCATAATGTTATGGCTGATTGGTGTGTTACTAAGTTCCTGGTTATCAGTGCGACAATGAAACAATTGCTAACTATCAGAATGTAATGAGTGTCTCCACTCAAAGTCTGGTTCCTTTATAGGTTTCTTTCTAGATTCCAACCATACTAGGGAGTTTTACTGTGCATCAACCTTGTTGTTTGCTCTTGGGGTTTAGGCCGGGTATCTGTAACCAGGTTAAATCCGGAACAGTTAAAACAAGCCCAGGTACAGCAATAGATTTGTCCAAAAAAGAATCCTTCCCTTTCAACAGTAATCTGACATGATTGACTTAAGAATTTCAAGAGAGGACTGCATGCAATAGCAGTGATCCATGCGTGTGTCCATAGCAGACACCTTTTAAGAATCACCATGCACCAGGAGACTGTAATTACAGCACTCCGTATCTAATAAAGCTCATTTTAGGAAGATTCAAGAGACCTGTGGCAAGACATCAGAGGAACAGAATATATTTGGCATGTCGACAGACAACAAATGAATGCCAATTTGTTTTTGCTGTAGTTTTTTTGTTTTACTTCTCTTTCTCAGGTATGTAAGTTCCATCTTTATTGGGAATACAACCCTCATTTCTGTCAAATGCAAAAAAAAACTAAATCTCGGGATTATACACGAGCAATCAGTCAGATAGAACTAAGCAGGTAAGGGTTGGGGTAATGGTGTGTGAAGGTAATATCACTGCATGCTACAAAGCAACTGCAGTACTGAGCAGAAGCAAATAAAACGATCCCTTTTGCTCACAGATTCAATAGGGCTCAATAGGTAAAGTAGTCCTTTTTAGGAAAATATGTTTAATTTGTTTTTACTGAGAGGGGAGGGTAGTACACACATCTGCAGTAAAGCACTAGGATATGACCTCAATTGGCAGCATGGATATTAAATAACCAGTAGGATTTCTTTGTGTTAATATTGGTTGGAAATAGTTATAGCTATTAAATCACTTTTATTCAAGTATAGCTTGTAAGACTAAGTAAAGAAAGAGACAATCATCGGAACTTGAATATGTTAAGGCATTACACTTCCACTATTAATAATACACTGTATTTCAAATCAATTGTATTAAGCTGTGTTGAAACCAATAACAAATAAAAATATTTCTTTGGCCTCCTGGATGAAATAGAAGTTACATCTGCAAAATACATGGACAATCATCTCAATATCACTCTGAGACAAGTTAATACGGGTCTAGATCCCCCCCCCCCAACATGCCCCAAATCCAACCAAACTAGTCTTGTTTGTTTGTGCTTCCTTTGTGCCAAGTTGTCCCGTTAACAGTTTTCGTTTGTGCTGCTCTTACATATTAGACATATAATTATTGGTGATGTCACTCAGCCCCCCAACTTGCTCCAAATTCAACCAAAATAATCCCCTTTGTTTGTGCTCCGTTAAAAGTTTTGTTTGTGCTGCATCGTTGTTTTTAATATTAGTTATTTAATTATTTGCGATGACGTCACTCAGCCCCCAACAAGCTCTAAATTCAACCAAAATATTATTGTTTGTTTGTGCTCCATTTGTGCCGTTAAATGTTTCGTTTGTGCTGCATCTGTGTTTTATTTATTAGACATTTGATTATAGGTGAAGACATCACCGCCACCTAACATGCTCCAAATGGACTCAAAATGGGCTCAATTGTTTGTGTTCCGTTTGTGCTGGTCTGTCCTGCTCAAATTTTAGTTTGTGCTGCTATTATTTTTTTAAATATTAAAGAATATTTCATTCTGAGGTCACTCAGTCCCCCCATACTCCAAATTCACCCCATATAGTCTCCCTTTTTTGTGATTCATTTGTGCCGTTAAATGTTTTATTTGTGCTGCTACATAACCTACTTTTCTTTTGGATAGAGCATTGGCTTTACTCTCTTTCCACTCTAGCTATATCAATACTTCTTCAACTGTATCAAGAAGGACAGTCACAAAAACGAAACCGGCACAAACTGGCACAAATGGATCACAAATAATTGAGCCTATTTTGAGTAAATTTGGAGCATGTTGGGGGGCTGATTGACCTCGGGAATGATCTATAAAATATTCCTTAGGACTAATATCTAAAAAATGACAGCAGCACAAATGCAGCACAAGCGATTATAAGTATTTTACCTGCATAAAGATGGTCCCCCATCCAACTCAAAACTACAGCAAAATAGGCTTATGTTTGTTTGTGCTGATATAATTTTTTTTAGATATTAAAGAATATTTTATATGTCACATTCACTCAAAATAGGCCCAATCATTTGTGCTCCCTTTGTGTCGATAAAGGTTTGTTTTTGCGACTGCCTTTATTACCGATAATGACAGAGCAATAGTGGAACAGGTAAAGCCAGTGCGATATCCAGCAGGAATTATATACCAAAAACTGTAGCTGCACAAACAAAACTTTCAGTGGCACAAACGATTGAGCCTATTTTGAGTCAGTTTGGAGCATGTTTGGGGGCTGAGTGACATCATCGCCTATAATTATATGTCTAATATTAAAAACACCCATGCAGCACACATGAAAGTTTTAACGGCACAAACCGGCACAAACGGAGCATAAACAAACGGGACTATTTTGGTTGAATTTGGAGCATGTTGGGGGGCTAAGTGACCTCAGAATTACCTATAAAATATGATTTAATATCTATAAAATGATAGCAAAACAAACGAAGAACAAACGATTGAGCCTATTTTGCTTTGGGTGTGGGGCCAACTTTATGCAGGTGCTTTTTTTCTATGGAATATTATGTAGTTGCATAACCCAGAAGATGTTCCGGTTATGTTGCTTTTGAATATTGTTAGATATTTTTTCTAACACATCTATGTAACATTATTCACTTGTAAAAGTCAGGGTCGGATACCTAATAAAACTGTGTTCAGCCATGAGCAAACGTTTCGCCCTCAATCAGTACTACTACACCTAGGTTACTACCGCTGCATACTGTAGGCCTATGGGTGAGTTACCTCCATGTATTTTATCTTAGTATTTCTCCATTTCCTTGCCATTTTCATTAAAAGGGAAATGGGAATTCTCATCTTAGTCATTTGTTTTAATGCTGTAGCCCAAAGGTTTTCAATGTGTGGTCCTGTGCCTCCACAAGGGCTAGACCAAAATGAATCGGAAAGCAGTCGTATGCCATATTATAATTTATAACGACTCAGTGTTAAGATCAAGTCTCACGTTTGTATAATAATTAATTCATATCTTGTAAATTACCGGAAATTTTCCTTAGATGATATCACAGCAAGAGTTGTTTTCCAAACTGATCGCAAAATACCGAAAACAGGGGCTATATTGTTTAAGACATTCTTTGAAAACTTTGAAACACTTTGCAAGAATGCTTATCAGAAGGAATGACTCTGGACACAGATGCTTGTTATAAACAACCATTGTTATAAAAACAGAAAAGTCTAAGCTGAGAGTTTAATTTTGTGTTGAGCAAGAATTAAGCCCAATAAGCCTGAGGGTCATGCAGATACTATAATAAGGAATGTGTATCGATAATAAGGCAGACGCAGGTTCAGAACGCCAGTAATGACCAACCAAACACGCGTTCAAAACGCCTGTAATGACCAACCAAACGCGTTCAGAACGCCTGTAATGACCAACCAAACACGCGTTCAGAACGCCAGTAATGACCAACCAAACACGCGTTCAGAACGCCAGTAATGACCAACCAAACACATGTTCAGAACGCCAGTAATGACCAACCAAACACGCGTTCAGAAGCCTGTAATGTATGGAAGGCCAAGTGAGTCAAAAACATGACACATTACGGCGTCCCACGTCGTCCAATGACACGCAAAATACACCGTTCCCCCAGTAAACCGCCGTCCAAAACGCCGTTCCCCCAGTGAACCGCCGTCCAAAACGGCGTTTTCACTGTTGTAAAATGGCGTTTGTGACGCCGTCCAAGTGCTCAATAAGCGCCGTCATTTACGGCGTCTTCACTCATTCATGACGCCATCCAAAACGCCGTTTCCCCTGTACTACATGGCGTTTGCGACGCCATTGTTGTCAATAAGCGCCGTAACTTACGGCGTTCAGTATCACTTAACGCCGTAATTAACGCCTGTTTGGTTTCAATTCCTTGTTTGGATTTTGCATCAATCACATGGCTACATTTCAAGCAATCGCTGAGGAGAACAACTTTGAAACAAGGAAAAATAACAAGAACAGCAGCAAGTAAAACTGCTGGCCAAACTGCACAATCTCCTGTAAGTATGTAGGACATTTTCTTATGACTTTGGCTTACAACATGTAATAAGATTGTTTTAGTGCTGGGTATTACTAGCTAGATGTTGTGTTAGTAATGAAGCTAAAATGACATTTTCAGTCTGAAGCTCTACATTGAACGGCAGCAACTTTTATCTAACTACAGCTGGTTAGCTTGCTAGCTTGATGGTTACTGCAAGTGGCTTTAATCGTTTTATAATCAAGTAGCTAGATTGTCTAGTTTGCTCTTGTATGCTAACAGGCTGTGTCCAAATTGCAATACACTTGTTCTAGGTGTTGTGCAGAACGTTCTGTGTTAAATTTAATGTCTGTCACCTTTATGAACTGGGGAAAGCTGGCTTTAGCTAGCTAGATAACTAGTGCCTTTAGTTATGACTGTTAGTTATTGCCAATGGCTTTTCTGTCTTGGTTGCAATACTATCCATGTTACATGGCTTTAGGGAACATGGGAGTGTCTATGGCCTGGTAACAGCAAAAATCACTGTTTTACAATTCAGTGATACAAAACAAGGTTTTCCTTGTTTTGCCAGGCCATGGAAAACAAGGTTTTCCATGGCCTGGCAAACAAGGTTTTCCATGGCCTGGTAACTAAACATTCAGCAAAAAGCAGCCTGTTTTAGAATTCAGTGAAACAAGTTTTCCCTGACAGGCATGTGACCTCTCTTCCCTACTGTTGTGCCTATCTGTACTCCCTTGCTATCAGTTTGTGCCATGTTTGACATCCCAGTTTAGTTGGTCTGACTCACCTGTTACTGTACAGTGCATCATCTCCAACGCATTGTTCTAAGGTAAGTATTCCCAAATCACACGCATGCATTTCATTTTCAAATGTATTATAAACAACACTTAACAATAACAAATATTTCTAATGTATAGAAATGCCAGCTAATTAATCAATTACATAAACATATGTTGCCTGTGTTTACAGAGACGGTGTTGCATCCAATTATGGATCTATTAGGCTTCCTCACATCTCTGGGGTTGAAGGACCGAACCCTGGGCAAACACTTTCATATACATCCCTCTACAAGTCAGGAGGATCATCACACAAGCCAACTTCCTGGACATACATGTTTGAATCATTGGCCCTTTGGATGGTGAACAACAACTTTGCAGAGGTTTCTTCTCAGTGACATTGAACCAGAGAAGCTCTTCCATTCCCCAATCCTTTCCAAACAAGAGACTGCTCACTTAAATCTCATGACGGTGTATTTAATGACACACACAACTACTTCTGATTTTTAGCAGGATGCATTGGCCACACAGAATCAATACTGTCTTCACAACTATGGGCATTGGAACTTAAATCATTAGAATCAACTAACAGGCAGGGGGGTCTATGATGTAAATAGTCAAGGCAGTGTCTTGTTAGTATATTGTTTAGAGATGTTAATACAATTCTTAATGTTGTCAAGTAGACAGTTCCAGAATAAAGTATTCCTGAAATAGGGGCTAGCTATCTCTGTGCATTGCTCCTGAATATTGAACACAGTAGAAGCAGTCCCCAGGTGTTGATATGTAAGAACAACCTTTTGGCATCTTTATCCTGAGACTTAATTCTGTCTGCTGCACATCTTCAGATATCAAGAGAAAAGAGGGTCTTCATGGCAAGAGGGTACATGTTCTCTCTAAATCTGAAGAAAAAACATTTGAAAAAGTAATTTAGTGGCAAGAAAATGGCACTCGTTCACCATTAAACACTTCTATACATACCTAAGTTAAAATGTTATGTTTTTGCCATCATAAAAATGATCATACAAAGACAACGTGCAAACATTTACAGGATACTTTAGGTCAGTGATAGCCAACAGCCTGTAGTCTTAATGGAGTGTCTCAGTAAATTTACCTGTTGGATTGATAACACATAAATAACCCACACATACAACCAATACCCAAGTTGTCTCAGACCGCAATGTCAAGAGATATGCAATACAATAACATGTAAGATGCTTGTGTAAAGAACACAGGTAGCCTTTTAGCTGTAGCCTTTTAACCAAAGGTGGTAAAAGTACTTCCCCATGTGTCTGAGTACTTGACTTTGTTCACTGCTTTTTACTATGACTAGGCTAAGAAGTGTTAAGGGTTGTTAATCCACTGGATCTCGTTTGGCTACCTCCCCAGGGTGCTGCTGTGTGGCCAAAGATGCAAAATTATTCATGATATTCAAACCCCTTACTAGGTTTTAACACAGCAATAATTGGTATTTCTGAAAAGAAGAGTGTCTAGCATGTAACCAGACATAGTTTATCCTTCTATGTTGCCTATATGCTTCACACCACGTCAGCAAAGACATGTAGTCTGGCACCGATTACGCGTGGCCTCAGGTCTTTGTTAGCATGCATCTTCCTCAAATGACGACCAATGGATGTGAAACAAGTTACGTTGAGAGCAAACGAGCCACACTTTACGGCAATTGATGAACGATCACCGCCAGACGCACACACAGGACACACCAACCGTGCGCACCACGCAACCAAATCTTCAACCAAACTTGATTATTGCGCAAGGCGCATAGCTGTCGCTTCTATCGAAACTATACTCGGCATTTAAAGTTTAAATGGCTACTCCTAAGTGGAAAAGCAACGCAGGAGACCAATTTGGACTAGATTTTTGGAAGAAGTCATGGACTGTGAGTCAATCAACTTGGTGAGTACAATAAGATAGATTACCCAAGACTTACAATATATTAGCATTAGCATATTAGGCTATATTAGGCTACGTTAGGCTATGTCATATAGTTTCTGAGCGTCTTACTGCCAATTGGGTCACATGTCATAGTAGATTTCAGTTCATAATGTCCTTATATGTAACCAATTGTCAATGTGATTTGGCTATGACATGTTGTGGCTGTTTCTTATAGCCTATTCATCCCCATATTTCTCCCTGAATCCCCAACAGTGATTCAGGAGGTCCCTCTGGCTCTTGACCCCCACCCCAATGTGACATCATCATCTGGCTGGCCATTTCAGAGCTTTCCCAGAAGTCGATAAGTCTCCTCCTTCTTTCTCCTATTCAGTACTAGGGATTTCAGTACTAGTTTTAAGTCAGGGGTAGTATATTGGAAGGAATTCTTGTATATTTTTTGTTTCACCTTTAATTGTTATTATGGTTTAAATTCTGATGTAATCACAACTTCACATAACACACTGATATAGAATAGGCTACAGTGCTGTGAAGAATTATTGGCACCCTAGGTAAATACATGTGTAAAAAATGATCAGCTTGATCTTACTCTGGATAACATTTAATTGTGTGAAAAATGTTTACAGGAAAATTTGTTATCTTGAAATATTACTGTGAAAATAATTTTTACAAAAACACAATTGACAAAGTACTTGATTATTGCAATCCATACACTGGCTGGGATGGTGATTGCATGAGCAACGCTACGGATTGCTACTCGAATTGTTAATGACTAGTAATGTTGGTATATTGTCTAGTTAAAGCAAGGTACATAGCCTACTACATACTTGCTTCTGAACTGCAGGAAGAAGCCTAGAGGGAAAACCACACAGGTAAAAATTTAAATGCTTAGCCTTTTTAACTGTATTTAAACGTTTGCAAATAGCAGAGGAATCCTCAAAACAATTTGCTCAGTGAGTAACACAGTGAGTAAGTAAGGGTGTGTTATAATGAAGCGTATGATCTTGATATTGCGTGTGTCTTTTTCTTTATGAACATACCTACACTACTTATTTTCCTGTTAATCACATTTTATTTGGAAGGATTAATTACAAATTTGACTTGACCGAATTACATTTCTTTGTTATTGTTGTCATTACTTAGCTATGAAAACCGCATTCTGATTGTAGTATTGTTATCCAATACCCTTCAAAAAACGAAAACACGTTTCTTGCTGAAGACCTTGTGTCTCAATGTTGCCATTGTTACTGTAGTTACTTAATAAAAAAACAGACACCTCATGTCAAACCATTTAAATATATAGGAACAAGAAAATGTTTTCACTTAGCTTCGCAAGTTTAATAACTGGATGTTAGTTTATGGTAAACTTTTGACTGTTTTTCCATCCCTAAACGTTTCTGACTACGAAGGAGAGACACAAAAATTTCTCGAATAGATTTCCTCAGAAACCGCAGACAAACTTTTAACGATTGCTGTCGTCTACTGCTGTCAGATAACGTTGAGCTGGATGTTATTGAACCAGCAATTACTACACTGTTAAAACAACAAGATCCTTGAGGAACCTTTGGAGATTCTTCAATTTGAAACTGTGGAGGAACCTCTTATGGTTCTTTGAGGAACCTTCAAGAAAAGGTTCTTAGAAGAACCCCTTCATAAAGTTACTTGAGGAACCTTTTGAAGCTCTGTGAGGAACCTTTATAGAAGTTGTGTAGTAGTAGTAGTAACAATAATAATAATGACAATAATAATGGTGAAACAGCAGATGTTTTTAAGCACGTTTTTATTTACATATCAACAATAATGATTCCGGGTTGATCATTTCTAATTTGCAAAAATAAATAAATAGACATTTCATTGAATACAAAATATTACATTATACATTTAGAGCAAGACATTTGCCATTTTAATTACCCCTATTGGTACTTGATCATTTGACTTGATACCAACCATGCACTGCATAAAAATTAGAGTCTTCTTTACATTCTCTGCGTATTTAACTCCAAAGATGAAATAGATCCCCAGTAGGGCACCAACTCCCATTGAGATGTCCTCTACCATCGCAATGTCCTTTCCATCTATGTGAAGACAAATTTCACATTCAGCACTGAAGGGGTTCCCACTCACGAGCAGCACAGGGGTAGGAGCCTTTGCCATCTATGAAAAGCACACAACAAATACAGTATCTTACATGAATACATGACATTTACAATGTGGTTTTCAAGCACTCTCCATTTTATTGAACTGAATTAAAGAATTAGTCAGTGCATCTGATTGGAAAGTTATCTGAACATAAATTATATTATTCACCCAATTATATGCAGTAAAAAAGACATCTTATACTATGAGAAATAATTTATTTGCAAGACTTTTAAGCAAAAGAAAATCCCACAAAATCCACTAGGCATGATGGGAGTGGGACCAATGTATTTCTGTACTCACCTATCAATATGACCCACACCAAAGGAGTAATACATTCCAGATTTCCATTAAAACAAACAAAACACGACAGGTGTACAAGAGCCCTAACTCTGAATGACTATGAATGACTGGTGATGCTCTTACCTTGTCAATTACATAGAGCCTCTCTGGATTTTCATGGAACAGGTAGGGGAGCAAGAGTATTGCAGCACAGACGGTGTGTCCTAAAAGGAAAAAACACAACTTGATAATTTTTTATAGCAATTGTGGCATAATGTATTTGAAAGAACATCAAATAAAGTTCTAAATACCTTTGTGTGTCTCCTCACACTCCTGACTGAGTGCTCTCTGGTACTGGAGTAGAATCTCCTTGCCCAGGCTCCTCCTTTTGGCCTCTGCAACAATTTTGTCTGCTGCTTTCCCAAAGCCTTCCAACAACCTCTTATCCACATCAACTTTATAGATGTGCTCAATTTCAGCGAAAATCTAAAAGAGTATTTCTATACATTAAAAATTTGTTTGGAAGAGAAATCTTATTACAAATTGTACAATAACTACATTAAGTTGTACATTAACTCCATGCAGGGTTTGAACTCACAATGCTGATATGCTGTAAAGCTGGGAACTACTGAACAATGTCACTGGTGGAGTGGCTTTGAATGAAGCGGACTCTCTCAGCAAATGTCCTCTTCATTTTCTCCTTCAGGATGTTTGGATGGGCTTTTTTGCACTCCTCTTTCATTCTTGCGACATGCATCTCAACACTATAGCTGTCTTTATTTCCCTGTAAAATGTATATGACATATTTAATACAGAGGAAAATTAGGATTTGTTTAAAAACAAAAAAAGGTGATTGTACATAATTTGAAAACTTACATTGGAGTTGAAGGAGATAGCATCATGGCCAAGAGCATCTCCATCCTTGCCAGCAGGTGTCTAGTCAGACAAAAAAAATTTGATCATTAAATTAGAACTAGGGATGTTAAAAATGAACCGTTTCACCATCAATAAGAATTTTGACTGATTAATACTGTTAGTTAAAACATTTATATATTTTTCCTGCCAGCCTATTGTCTATTTATAAGCCTGGTGGTCATGTAACTATGTAGTACAGTACAGTAAATTTCACATACAGCAAACTGCACTATACAGTATATATGTTTGCATTATGCAGTATGTAGCGTCCAGTATGCGATTCCCGAACACAGCTCTTGTCAGAAGCTTGTAGTGTGCAGCAGGCTTTATGGTGGTTACTACCTTGATAGTAGAGGTTGCAGAGATGTGGCGTTGAATTACAGCTTATTCGCCAGCAGACATCTGTGGATGAGAAAGAAAATCAGATGAAGTAAACTGTAAAGGTTAGGATGGACAACAGTAACAATGTCATCCTGTGAGCTACTGCTTGTGAAAATCAGGCAAAGCAAAATACACATTTATTTTCATCACAGGTTATTCGTTATTTTAATTTCCACTTGTTAAGAGAATAAGCCACTGACTTGCTTGTGAAATAATCAACACTCACCATTGTTTTCTTAGCTGGTTGTTGTGCCTGTGGTGAGTTCCATTCTGCTGAAGACACCGACAGCCTCCTTTTGCCATGCTTTTCTCTATGATACTCTACCTCAGGACTGACAAGTGGGATTCGCTCCTTTTTAAACTTATTTTTAAGCATTCCCAACCAAGACTCCTATGAAAGGTAGTACAAGGACAATAAAAGGAAATTCACAGCAAATGGCTTTGGTCTTACAGACCCTATACACTGGACCTTTAATAATTTACTTACATATCCTTTGTCACGGTACAGTGAGGATCAGTGCCACCGTCCCATACATCTTCAGTTCCCATTACTCCACAAACACATCCCGGACTTGTTTCGTGTCACGTCTTTAACTATTCACACCAGGTCCCAATCATATCATTAGTATGTGTTTAAATGTTTCCCCTCTGCTCCCCACATTTGTCGATCATTGTCGTTGCTGTCTTATGCTTTATGTACCGGTGAGTCTTTTGGTTTTGCTGTCACATATCAGCCTTTTTATTTTCATTACGTTTGTTTAGTGTGCTCGGTGTTCGTTTCATTAAAAACCCTCAACCGAGAGTTATCTGCTTCCGCCTGGTTCCTCCATATCACCCGCCGTTACAGAATGATTGACCAAAAAGGAACCCGCAGGCGTGCGGATAAAACCCGCCACGGTCACAGGGAAAACTTCCTGTGGCCGTGGGAGAAGCCAGAGACGCCGGAGGAGGAAGCTCGGCGTCTCTGCGCTTATTCCGGCTACTCCCCTCCAAGTCGTCTGACAAGAGGGGAGTATTCCGAAAAGGAGGGCGCCCCAAGAAGAATTTGGGGGGGTGCTATGGGGCGTAGACCAATGGGGAGTGGTCAAGCCCCTCACTCAGCAGGAGGAGGAAGTGATAAGAGGGCTCCTACAGGAGATGGAAGAGGCGGAGAGGACGGGACACAGGAGAAGAGGCCGTGAGAGGAAGCGGCAGCCCGTACCTCCTACCTGCCATGGTGGGGACTGGAAGGAGGGTTCCCTGGCCACGTGGCGTGCCTCACTCCCTGTAGTGCGGCCTACTGTCGCCCAGCGGCCTACTCCGCGGGACGCTGCTCCCCCAGCCGCTGATCAGCAACCTGCCTTACGTCCGGTGCCAGCCCCAAGGGGCCGGGTGTTTCCAGCGCCCCCTGCTGCCCGGGAGCCGCAGCCAGCGCCCCCTGCTGCCCGGGAGCCGCAGCCAGCGCCCCCTGCTGCCCGGGAGCCACAGCCAGCGCCCATGCTGCCCGGGAGCCGCAGCCAGCCGCCAGCTCCTCCAGCCGTCCAGTGGCCGACGCCGCCAGCTCCTCCAGCCGTCCAGTGGCCGACGCCGCCAGCTCCTCCAGCCGTCCAGTGG
>JACXGI010012215.1:0-23221 GCA_016801175.1 Esox masquinongy | reverse complement strand
CAGCTGGGAGGAGCCCTCGGGGTAGGCCCAGGACTAGGTGGAGAGATTATATTTCGACACTGGCCTGGGAACGCCTCGGGATCCCCCAGTCAGAGCTGGCAAATGTCGCTCGGGAAAGGGAAGTTTGGGGTCCCCTGCTGGAGCTGCTGCCCCCGCGACCCGATACCGGATAAGCGGATGAAGATGATGATGATGATGACATCAAATGCACTGTATGTCATATCTCAAAGTTGATTATACATTTTCTAAAGTTATGTTATGTAAATTTTCTTCATTCGTTTGCTATATTCAAACCATGGTGTATGTTACGCTTCATTGAGTAGGAAATGGTTATAACCTTTTGAAGTAGCATGCACTGTTGCTTTATAAAACATGTTTGAGGGAGAGATGTATGCTCATACATAGGCTAATAAAATGATCTGCTGTTCTCTTTTTAATTTGAGGCTTCCCTGTTGATTCTCCTACCCATTGCAAAACATATATTGAAATGTAATTTATTGTTTACATGAACCGTGCCCAAAAGGGCTTATGTTTTGCGCAACATTGCAGCCTCGAGACAATTGAGTGGCCGTTGCTGGGGTGAAAGAATCATGCGCCCCTGCCTGTCACAGAACTAGAGGAGATTCATGATCTCTCTCCTACTCCCTGCTCTGAAACATGAGCCAGGAACTCTCATCAGTCCGCTGTGGCTCTCTGTAATGTATGTCCTCATAGAATCACAGCCATGCCCAAGAGAAAGATCCTGGAGTCGCTCATGATAAAATTTAAACCTGAAACATTTACCCAAGAATTAGACTTACTGTTGGTATTCCAAGTTTGAAACAGACATGAATAAAAGGCATCGATGGAAAGCCAGAAGTATTTCGGCCCTCCAGATTAAGTATTGGTCAGCCCTGTAGCTAAGGCATATCCTACATGCTGCCAGTCAGTGCATAGCATAGAGCCAGTTTTATTGCATATACAGTTTTATGCTTTATTTATTTCTATTATTTTTTCTATGTAAAGCACTTTGAATTGCATATGAAATGTGCTATACAAATGAACTTGCCTTGCCTTGACATGAAACAGGACAAAGTGGGATGTAATAACAATGACTAAACAATGTGGTGTATGTAATGAATGTATTCTGTCTGGGTGTCAAAATGTATGCGTGTCAAAGTGTCTCAGAATGCAAAAAGAGTCACCAGATAAACAAAATCAATTGGGTTTTTAAATCAAGTGTGATGGGATTGGGCAATGGAAACAGGAGCAGGTGGTGCAATCAGGAGGAGTGGCCACTGATTGGTCTAACTCAGCAACAGAACAAGTGAACTGATGATGACAGACAGGGGAAAAACCAACCAGACAAAATCAGGAACATAAGGGACGTCTGGGATTAGAGAGTGAGGACATGAATATAAACCCTGGATACTTGTATCCATATCAACAATTGAAAAATTATTGTGGGGAAAAAACAGTCAGGAAATCAAATGCCTTCTGCTAAAAAAATTAAATACTCTAAACTGTATGTATACTACTATTTTTTTGTGACTTAGGCATATTCAGAAAAATGTTGCCTACTAGGTACAAAATAAAACAAGACTAGGATCATTTAGAAAATGGTAGACTGACCACAGAGCAATGGAATCGTAGACTGAAAAATTGTTGTTCGTGAGCAAGACAGGTAAAGATGCAGTCCATGATGTTTGGCCAATGGTTGTAAAAGTGCCCCCTGAAAATTGTGTACTACATCATGTATGTACTGATTTGTGCCCATGTCATGAAAACCACTCACTTTAAAACTTGGCTAGCTGAGGCATGAAAGTGATTTTTAGTGTAGATTATGTACATATAAACAAAATATTACAAATCCAGCCCAAAATGGAAATGCTTTAATCTCAAAATCCCCAGATTGCATTTTTAACCCATAATTGCTTTTATCTTGGTAGAATGTTTTTTTTGTCTAGAACCTGGCTCCACTGAGTTAGATTTTTTAGTCCTAGTCTGTGTCCACAAACTCAGCCCACAATGTCATACCTGACACCTTGCATACTTTGATGTACATGTTGACATTGTGTATGTTTATTCATGCATTTCTATTCCACCTGGGTGGAATGTTAATTTTTACAATGGAGTATAGGGACAATTATGTACCAGTCACTGCAATTGCATCTTAAAAAAAAAAAATTTGTACAGTGGAATGTGGAGAAAAGGTTAAGGAAAAGTAAACTATAATTGTGTATAAATAGTATTAAGCAATAATCTATCTGAATAATAAACCTGAGTCAATAGTTTGTCATAAGCACCAAGATGTCAGGGGAGGTCTAGCAGGCAACTCCCACATCACAGGCCCATACAATACGACTACATGTCTCTTAAATGGTGTTATGCAATTATTATAGACTATCTTCCAAAGTAGTCCAAGCATAACATATAAGATGGACAGCTATGGCTCCAAATTAGTGTATAAGGATAAACAGTAAAGAATTTAAAAAAATACATTACTCTTCCTATTTTATTATCAAAAAATGGAAACATAGAATACCGGAGCACTCACACATTTTAAAATATTCTTGTAAAGATTGATCCAGAAACCGTACAGTACACTGAAGCATTTTGGAACACTCATCCATTTATGTGAAACATTCTGGTTTCCTTTTTAACATTCTGGTTTCATCTGTTTTGTAATAACAAAATACTTGACTAATGGAAAGTGGGTGTTAGAAAAAATAACTGCATCCATGTTGGGTCACTATGTGAAATATTAATGCTTAGTTGCGTGATATGCTTGTTATGTGCTTTGCTATGTCTTGTTCCTGGTGTCCTTCGGATACAGTAAGAATACCTCTGTCTGTATCTCTTTTAATAGGCTTTCTGAATAGGGTAACATAGTCCTAAACAGGTCTCATATGAATTACGCACTCACATCAGTACATCCAGATGACATCCAGATGGATTGTAATGAATATGTTAGGTGACTATTCACTCAAATTCAATACATCTACAGTAAGAGTAGATATAGTCAATATAGTCTTCAGCCTTTGTATAATCAACATTCCCAATACGGAGGATTTTAGGCTCTGCAATGTATACATTGAAGACACCGGTTCATCTGTCTCGCATACAGTGGGCCAGATGACTACGTACACTACATGGGTTGATTTATTTTTTCTATAACTGGTGAATGGGATTCTTTCTCCCGGTTTCAAGGGGTGACTAAATGCCTTTGCATTCTGGTAACATGCTCACCTTCCACATCTGTGCAAATGAGGGACGGTGCACGCTGACAGATCTCCAAGGGAATTCAATCTCTGCTAGTAAATCATTTCAAATTCCATCTCCAGCCCACACCTAGGCTTTGAGTAGAAGCCTGTCTTTCTCGATTTCAAAACGGATGCATTCAATCTAAAAGGGATGAGGCAGGTCTATCTCAAACACATATTTCCCCTGCTCAGTAGGAACAATACCTACTTTGTCACACAATCACATACTGAGCTCAATGTTTTCTTTTGTTTTAACTGAACCTTCTTCAAAATGACTCACCTTACTGATCTCAACATTAAACAAATTTGTTGTACAATACTTTAAAAATGTCAAAAGAATTATAAGGAACCCAAATATTTCAGAAAGAAACGGAAGAACTCACTGCACTAAAGAGCTCAAAAGTATTCCAGATATCACAAACCTTTGGGTCTGATGAAAGGGGCTTGATTGTCCTAGATACAGAATATTACAACATGAAAATGTTGGAGGATCTAAAAAGCCCAACATACAAGAAACTGGGCAGAAATCCCACTAATGAGTACAAATCGTAGACTGACAACCTGCTCAAACTTGCTTTGGAATCAAAAGTGGATCTCCCAAAAAGGAACATGATTAAAATGGAACAAGATAATCTGAAATCATTGTCCTCTTACCCAATCCTTCGCATCTCTCAAAAATTTGAAAACTCCACGGCACAATGCCTGACCAAGTGTTTCAGGAATCGAATCAGTTACAGAACCCCTTTCAAAATGCGTATTTCTTCCAAAAATTCTACAGTGTGTCAGTGCCTTTCCCTCATACCTAAAGTCAACCAAGAATGTATTGACTGCCTCACCAACTACACTCTGAGCTGAGACACCTCATTAGTGTTATTACAAGTTTAAAACCAGTATGGTGGCTTTGACCAATCAAAATCCGACTGAAAAACCTGTCCAATGAATTTATTGAGATATTGAATGTTGGTCAGTACTAGCGTGCTGCGAGGGAGACAGCATACTTATATTTGGATGTGGATGTTTTCTATGACAAAAGAATTATACTTTAGAATCAATTATTTAAACAAAACTCACATCATTGCAATCTCTGTCCAGACAAAAATAAGTGCACCTCTACCTTTAATTGCTGGTCTAGCTCCGTTTTGTAGAAATTATTTCATGGAGGTATTTCTTGAAACTGTCTATTTGTTTCTTATCGACTGAGGGGAGTTTTGGACCACTTTCCGTCTCAATAAGTCTTAAAACTATGTGATGTTAGAAGGCTTCCATTAATGTATGGTCCCATTTGCATTTCTATAGGATTAAGCTCTTGTCTTCTCTGCCATTCCATAACCCTCTATATCTTATTTTTAGCCAAATGGTGGATTAACTTTAGTTTTTTTGTCCATCATTGTCCAGTTGCAAGACTTATTTTCGGTTCAGCTTCAGCTTCCTGACAGACGTTGTCACATTCTACTTAAATATTCTCTGCCACAATATGGAATTCATGGTTTACTTGATGATGGAATGCCGTCCGGGTCCTGGGGCTATTACTGTAAGCAGCCTCAAACCCTAATGCCCCCAACACTGTACTTTACGGAAAGGATTTCTTTTGTTGAAAGGCAGCATTTTGTTTTCACCAAACGTAACATCTGGGATTGCAGCCAAGCTACAGCTACACCTTTGACCCAGATGTTTTCTGGCAAACTTCCGTTGTACATTCAATTCCATTTTTGAAAGCAGTGGCTTCTTTCTTCCTGACCTCTCATGTAGGCCACCTTTGTGCAACCTCTTTCTGACAGCTGACCAATGCACGTCGGCATTGATAGTGGCAAAAGATGACTATAGATCCTTCAATGTTATCGTGGGCTTCTGAAAGACTTTGAGTTTATTTTGGTCAGCTCCTGAGCTTAGTTTGTAGGACAGCGGGTACTAGATGGATTTCTTCTGAGGATCTTGGTTTGATGGGATGATGAAAGTAGTGGAAAAACAACATTTTAAAAAAATTACATATTTTTGTAATTTGTTTGGGTAGTTTCTTACTGTGACTTTACAGACTGAGCTACTGTCGCTCTTTGGCTTGCAGTGAGGATAGGAATAAAGAAACCTCTCCTGTCCCATGAGGACACCTCTTCTATAATGTCAAATTGATTTGTCACCTAGCAGCCTGAAGTGTAGAATCTGGGACACGCTTCTTTGTTGTCCTTTGAGTTTCTATTAGTGATGTGTCCAGTGATATTCCCTAAGGAAAGGAGAATAGCAGCAACCAGTGGCCATCCGATTTTGCACCAATCAACATGGATGCTTGCCACTGTCGCAGCTTTCAAAATTGTAGGCAGGATCAACAATTTAACAGAGATCTTCTAAACAGTGACCATAGTCTAGGATGGCTGATGTGGTGCCCTACATAGTAACTAAGTTCAAGAAGTCCACAAACCAAATGTCCATACAAAAGACACAAAAGTTAAGGTTCTTCCCAGTTCATTAATAGTATCCGTTTAACTAATAAGAGAGCCAGGGCAATGATGTGTTGCATATTTTTTGTTTGGATACGACCCACCCTACTCACAGGTAGACACAAACAGGGCAAAGTGCAATAGGATTTTATCCAGATTACAGACAACTCAAATCAATTATCTCAGTTCGAAATCAGTCAACAGCTGGACAATTCCAAAAGAGATGAATTAGAGTATCAATTACTGTACCGACATCTATTTGTTCTTATTTTAGCCATGGAGACTTGCAAAATGCTCCTAAACACAATTAAACTGGTTGTTCTCGAAAACTAAGCTTCCACAGAGGCTGTATAACCTCATCTGTTGATATGCTACATACCATTAGTGGAGCATGTCATGGAAAAATCTTAGTATATACCGAACGCTGTCAAACCATTGCTGAATCTATTAGTTAATTTGGCCTGAAATGTACTGCAAATTCCTCTGATTAATAACAGGGTTGCGGGTGTTTTGTGTGTTGTATAATGAAGGAGGGAGATGTTTTCACAACAAATCAACGTTATAATGAGTTGAGGCAGTAGTTAAGCTCATAACAGACTCTGACGTTGTTGATAACAATGCTTCACTGACAGCTATGCATCACTTATGAGAACGCATCATTAATCAATATGCATTGCTGATAACACGAGGCGTCTACTTCCGGAAGCACAACACATTCACGCATACGTCAGGCTAGACCCACCGGATGATGGGAAAAGGGCTTCCAGAGCCCTGTAGTAACCACTGAATACCCATAGGAAGGCATTGAAATGTCATTCCACATTCATGAGCTGAGGGGAAAGCCTGTTAATGAGCACTACATATGAGCAATCTGTCTTACGACATTGATCATTCCTTAATCACAAACGTTTCACCGCAATATGGTTTTGGCAACTCTTTGGCATGTCTTGGAGGACTGCTTTTAAACCTGCTTTAACTGTGTCATGGGTGTGGGAATGGGGGGAAGCATTGAGCATTATATATTGCTGGAAGAAGACAATGGATCTTTTCTATGGCACACTATATCGCCAAAAGTATGTGGACACCCGACCATCACACCTATATGAGCTTGTTGGACATCCCATTTCAAAACCACAGGCATTAATATGGAGTTGCCCCCCTTCCTTTTGCAGCTGTAACAGCCTTTACGCTTCTGGGAATATTTTCCACATGATTTTAGAGTGTCTCTGTGGGAATTTGTGCCCATTCAGCCAAAAGAGCATTTGTGAGGTCAGGCAGGAAAGGGCCTTCCACCAAACAGTTGCCACAAAGTTGGACCCAATTGTCTAAAATGTCTTTGTTTCCTGTAGCGTTAAAATGACCATTCATTGGAAGAAAGGGGCCTAGTCCAAACCCTGAAACACAGCCCCAAGACCATTATCCCTTCTCCGCCAAATGTTACAGTAGGCACTATGAATTATTGTGGGTAGTGTTGTCCTGGCATCCGCCACACCCAGATTTGTCTATCAGACTCCCACTGCTTCAGAGTCCAGTGGAGGCATGCTTTATACCACTCCAGCCGTCGCTCGGCATTGCACTTGTTGATGTGAGGCTTGCGTACAGCTGCTCTACCATGGAAACCCATTTTGTGAAGCTCCCGATGCATAGTTCTTGTGCTGATGTTGTTCCCAGAGGCAGTTTGGAACCCTGTGGTGAGTGATGGAACAGATGATATCCAATTTTTATGCGCCAGGCACTTAACGGCACCTCTTTGTGAGTTTGCATGGTCTCCCACTTCGTGACTGGGTTGTTGTTGCTCCTAGACTTAATTTGCTGCTCCACTTCACAATTTTAGCCCACTTGACCAGGGCAGATCAAGTATGGCAAAAGGTTCATGAACAGACTTGGGACAAAGGTGGCATCCTATCACAGTGCCACATTTAAAGTCACTGAGCTCTTCAGAAAAACCCACTGTACTGCCAATGTTTGTCTATGGAGATTTCATGGCTGTGTGCTCGATTTTATGCACATGTGAGGAATGCGTGTGGTTGAAACACCTGAACTCAATAATTAGTTGGGGTGTCCAGATACTTTTGGCCAGAAAAGTGTATATATTTATAGGCACTGTACCGCCATTATACTGCATACCATTCATTACATACTTACTGTACAGTACACAGAACCCTTAGACATACATCATGGCAGTACATTTACATGTGTTACACTACAATGCTTTATTTGTTCTTTGTGAAACTTTTAAATCAGTGTTTTTTCAACTGCAACAAAAAATGATTCAGAACCCTGTGGCCTTACACCGACCCCACAGCCCTGTGACGGAGTTTGCTGCAGTTTGCCTGACTGCACACATAAAAGGCCTTAAAAACAATCAATTAGGTGAAAATAAACCATAATTTACCTCAATTATTGCAGAAGTGTGTCAGTTTCCTGCAAGGCGAGACATCACACTATCATCAATCAGAGCAACACAAAAGAGTCCCCGGGGAAGTAACTGAAGGATGGGAAATGCTTCCCCGCTAAGAAATGAAGACTTGCCTTCAGGATGAACACATGGTAGCTGTATTCCTTTCCCAGAAAGAGAAAGAATGGGAAAAGAAAACAAGCATATAAAAAAGTCACTGTGAATATGGAAACAAAATATACAGTCGTAGTGGAACTCTTTACTCCCTTTTATGAAAGTCATTCAATAGAATAGCATTGCCACATTGGAGTTTGATATTGGAGTTTAGGTTATTTCACTATTTTTAAAAGTCAAGAGTCTCTCAGAAAAACACCAATACCATCAAAGGTAGTTTGAGAAATAGAAAAATACTGGAAGTTTATAGATCTTAATAATAATAACGCATGTCATACTGTACCATGATACCCAACACTTCAAGAAAAATCTCTTTTATGTCCATCCCTCTCCCACTCGTTTAGTCACATATCCTGCCTTAGCCTATGGCCACAATGTGAATTCAGTTAAAGGGTCAATTAGAATTAATTTACCACGTGGAAGCTATTTGAATTGTAGCAACAACTGTTTGGATTCAAACCACTGCTTCCAAATTCACTGAGTTAAAGTAAATTTTATAATGGACATTCAATGGATATTCACTCTAATATTCAATGTCAGATTAAAGGCGTTGGATAGATCTAAGAGAAAGAAAATTGATTAGACAGAGTTAGCTTGGACGTTCCAAATACATTTTGTAACTTATAAGAGAATAGCCTCAATTAAGTGACCTGTTTTGAAGCCTGTGTAATTACGGTTGAGGAGATTGTTCTGAGAGCCAACAGGAGGGTGGGTTGGAGACAGCACGTTTAAGTGTTTTAGAAAGGAAAGACAGAAGGTATACCGTTCTGTAGTTTTTTACTTCGGGGGACACGCCATTGGTCATCGATGAGTTGATGAGTGAGGACAGAATGGGAGATTTTCTTTGATGGTCTACAGAAGGGAGGAGGTCAAAGGGTCACTTAGGGATGTTGTCTGGCAACCTGACATCACCGGCTGCAAGTGGAAGAAAAGTGGTTAATTCTGCCGTCAGTAGTTCAATGATGACATGTGATCGAGTTTCAGTGGCATCCATACACACCAAAAACATAACATTCTCCACCTTATTTCAGAGATGAGTCTGTTTTTTGCACCTTGTAATCCAGTCCCTCTAATTCTGCTGGTTGAAGTCTACTTCGAATGCTAGTCGCTCACACATCCACGCTGACCTCACACATCCACGCTGACCTCACACATCCACGCTGAACTCACACATCCCTGCTGACCTCACCTCACACATCCACGCTGACCTCACACATCCACGCTGACCTCACACATCCACGCTGACCTCCTGAAGTGTTCCTGATCTGTCGGACAGTTCTTTGTTGTTTTTTTTTCTTCGTCATGGTGGGCATTCTTTAATCATCCACTGTAGAGGTATTTTTGGGTCTTCCAGGTAATCAGCTGTTGCTAAACTAACCAGTGCTTAATCACATTTTGTTAATATACCAAACAGTTGACTTTGGCATGACAATTCTTTTGGCTGTTTCTGTTGTACATGATGCCAAGCTTGCATTTATGCCCAGCTTTGGTCCTTGTCCTATGTCCTATGTTAGACACCAACAAGTAATTCTCAATGCCATCCAGCCTAGAAGCATAGAATCCAGATTAGACATTAACAGCTCTCTTCTGCATGCACTAATTATGTGAAACAAACACACCTGCCTAATAAGAGACAACTGTTTTTGTCCAAATACTTTTAGCCCCTTAATTGGGGAGAGTATGTACAAAACTATGCTGTTATTTCTCAATAGTTCATCCAATTAGGATGTGGCATTTGTTTATGTGTAATGCTTCGTGAAAAAAGGAGACGAACAGAGGAGTTGAACGAAGGAGCGTTTAATAAACGTCACAAGTAAGAGGTAAGTAACTCAACCAAACAGTAATGGTCGCAATGCAAAACAATAATCAATAAATGAAACAACAAAGCACACGTAGCTCCTAACAGGAAACAATCACACACAAAGACTAGGGGAGCAGTTGGAACGTGAATACTGTGGGATAGAGGACATAATGAGAATCAGGTGTGAGTGATGACAAGACATGAGTGGTGATGAATGATGAATGGGCGGTGGTGTCAGAAAGCTGGTGACGTCGAACGCTGCTGACCCCCCTAACATTTAATGCTATCTTTTTTTAACTAACATTTTTAACGATTTAACTGATTAATGGTTTTCGAAGCAACATTTTTGGTGAAAGGATTACCGGTTAACGAAGTTAACTTTTTGATTACCTGTGCCCACCTATGCCTGTAGGAACAAAGCAGGAAGTCAAAATAGGAAGGAAACACTGTTGAATCCACTTAACTGACATTATAAAAAAACAGAAACTATATAAACCAATGTTATTCTTGTGTTCAGGTTCTGTTCAGAATATTATTTATTTATTTTTGAACAGTGGAATGGAATGTTTTGGGGGGTTTACTTCAGAACAAAACAATTGGAAAATGATTTTGATCCAACACCTGGCATTACCCTACAGCAGCTCATTCTTTCAGTTTTTTCCTTACCTTGCTTTCTCTTGTGTTATTGTGATTAACAAAAACAATTCCTGAATGTGGAAAAAAAGAAAAATATAGCTGACTCAGACATGGCAGTGTAAGTTTCACTGCCACCTTAAAAGATTGTTTATCCCTCTCTTTTTCTTTCTCTTATTCACGATTATTCTCGTTTTTAGGATATTGATAAACAAATACAGTGCATTCCTCTTTATAAATAAAAGTAATGTTGCTGCCATGTTGTTTTATTGCCAAGATGTGTTGCTGCCATATTGTGTTATAGTCATGTTTTCTTGCTTCATGTCGTGTTAGTGTCACGTTGTCTTGCTTCATGTCGTGTTGTCATGTTGCCTTGCTCAGGGCTTAATTTGTAAGCTTAGAGGTCCCGGATTAAGTGAATGCAAATCGTGTAAATCTTTGGAAGGAACAAGCTGCCGGATCGAACGAGTTATAAAAGGAGCGCGGTGCTGAGAAAAAGCCTCACACGTGCTGATAAATAAGTAGAAAATATAAATAGAATGAACACAATGCCTTAACACATCCATAACTGTCATCACTGCCAAAACGGGTCAATGCCCACACTATTAACTTATGGGACTTACAGTGACAACCAAACTCATCTCTTATTTTAAACAATCATTGCACCAGATCCCTAGATAGGCCTAGCTAACTACACCATAACATCAACATTATCGGATCATATTCAGTAACACTATCGTACAGTTTCTAGAAAATGTATATTCTTACCTTTCTGTTTAATGGTCAAAGACACTCAACAGCCATGGAGCTCTCCTCTCTGAGCTGTTTAGGTTTCGACTGGCCTGTGGGTTTAAAAAACAAAAATAAACCTGATTGTCTTTTAGACATTATTTCTAACGTTAGATGAATATCAATATTCTACTACAGCTGGTAAACGCATGCCCTTTTGACGGCCCTGTTGCCGCATACGCCATTACATGACTAGACAATAGGCAGCGTTGTTTTTTCATAAGAGTTATTTTTGACCACTTTGTTGGTCAAACTCTCATGTTTTATACTTATTCAGACAGAAAATCTGTCAAATTATGTACATGTCCCAATAGGTACCCGATAAGTCCCAATAAGTACCGCGAAGTCCCAGGACTGGATCCATCTGGATCCAGCACAAATAAAGCACTGGTCTTGCTGCATGTTGTGTTATTGTCATGTTGTCTTGCTACCTTTTTTGTTAATGTCATACTGTTTCACTACCATGTTGTGTTATTGTCATTCTGTTTTGCTACTATGTTGTGTTATTGTCATGTTGTGTTATTGTTATGTTGTATAGCTACCATGCTGTGTTGCTATCATGTTGCATTATTGTTATTTTCTGTTACTGTTAGGTGTTGTCTTGCTGCATGTTGTTTAATAGTCATGTTGTGTTATTGTCATGATGTCTTGCTGCATGTTGTGCTATTGTCATGTTGTGTTTCTGCCATGCTGTGTTATTTTCATGATGTGTTACTACTATGTTGTGTTGTCATATGTATCTATTGGAAGCATTGATATAATTGTGTGTTACAGTTTGTTTTTCCTATGTGTCTTATCACTGTGCATTTCTCCTGAATAAATAAATAAATGAATACAATTTTAATCCCAGCCCCTACAGTATTTATAAGAATGAAACACGTTATGGTTTCACTTGATCTGGTTAAATAACTGTTTCACTTGACATGATTAAAATACAGCTCCGGAAAAAATTAAGAGACCGCTTCATCTTTTTCTTTCCTTTCCAAAAAAGTTGAAAAGGAAAGTTTTGAGTGAGGAACAGAAGCGTTCAATTTGCAGTGGTCTCTTAATTTTAACCCTTCTGTTCCTCACTCAAAACCTTCCTTTTCAAATGTTTTGGAAAGAAAAGGAAAAGGTGCAGTGGTCTCTTAATTGTTTCCGGAGCTGTATATATTTGAATGCCTTCAAAGTAGAAAGCTAGAAGGTCTACTGTGGCACAAGTCACAGACAATTTTAATGATGGTTACGGGAGGAAAGTGTCACGACACAAAGTGCGTCACACCCTGCTGTATAAGGAGCTGCGTAGTTGCAGACTGGTCGGAGTGCCCACGATGACCCCTGTCATTGTTGAAAACACATAGAATGGGCACGTGAGCATCGGAACTGGACCTTGGAGCAGTGGAAGAAGGTCGTCTGGACCGATGAGTTGTGTTTTCTTTTACCTTACATGGACGGCTGTGTATGTCTGCACCGTTTACCTGGGGAGGTGATGGCACCACGATGCAATGTGGGAAGATGACAAGCTGTTGGTGGGAGGGAAATGCTCTGGGCAATGTTTTGCTGGGAAACCCTGGACGTTAATTTGACACGTGGCACCTACCTAAACATCGCTGTAGACCAGGTACACCCCTTCATGCCAATGGTATACTCTGACAGCAGTGGCCTCTTTCAGCAGGATATTGCGCCCTGCCACACTGCACACATTGTGCAGAAATAATTTGAGGAACATGATGAAGAGTTCAAGGAGGACCAACATCATATTAGGCAGGAGGTTGTAATGTTTTGGCTCATCAGTGTACACTGATCAGGCATAACATTATGACCACTGACAAGTGAAGTGAATAACACTGATAATCTCGTTATCATGACACCTGTCAATGAGTGGAATATATTAGGCAGCAAGTGAACATTCTGTCCTCAAAGTTGATGTGTTAAAAGCAGGAAAAATGGGCAAGCGTAAGGATCTGAGTGACTTTGACAAGGGTCAAATTGTGATGGCTAGATGACTGGGTCAGAGCATCTCCAAAACTGCAGCCCTTGTGGGGTGTTCCCGATCTGCAGTGGTCAGTACCTATCAAAAGCGGTGAACCGGCGACGAGATCATGGACGGCCAAGGCATATTGGTGCGCATGGGGAGCGAAGGCTGGCCCGTGTGGTCCGATCCAACAGACGAGCTACTGTAGCTCAAATTGCTGAAAAAATGTATGCTGGTACTGATAGAAAGGTGTCAGAACACACAGTGCATCGCAGTTTGTTGCGTATGGGGTTGCCTAGCCGCAGACCAGTTAAGGTTCCCATGCTGACTCCTGTCCACTGCCGAAAGCGCCTACAATGGGCATGTGAGCATCAGAACTGGACCACGGAGCAATGGAAGAAGGTTGCCTGGTCTGATGAATCACGTTTTCTTTTACATCACGTAGACATGCTAGGTGCATGTGCATCGCTTACCTGGAGAACACATGGCACCAGGATGCACTATGGGAAGAAGGCAAGCCGGTGGAGGCAGTGTGATGCTTTGGGCAATGTTCTGCTTGCAAACCTTGGGTCCTGCCATTGGTGGAACTGGATTTGAACCCGTTTTAGATTAATTCCAAAATAGTCAATGAATTAATGTAACAAATGAATTTAATATATAAAGAGAGATACAATTACAATTACAGTACAAGTATCAAAGATAAAAAAGTTCTCCGTAGATTGAAGATGCAGACAGGAGGAAAGGTAAATGCAAGAGATCTTCTTCAAACCCTCACTCTGGTTATATCCTAAAACTGAAGTAGCGGGGGTTGATTAACTGACCTAAGGAAAACAAAATCAGTCCTGTAGAATAGACCCCTTATCAATCCCTGGGTCTCTTCCTATGACACAGGGGTGTTATCTCAAGGATCACACAAGCTAGGCAATTAAAAGCAACCCTTTTGTCTCTGCATTCGCTCCTAACAGAAATATCTGTTAACCATAAAAATTTCAATGACAGCCTACTAGAATAGAAATTAAGTGCTTAGGTATACATGTGCACCTTTTCATAGCAACGGTATTCCCTGATGGCATTGGCCTCTTTCGGCAGGATAATGCACCCTGCCACAAAGCAGAAAAGGTTCAGGAATGGTTTGAGGAACACAACAATGAGTTCAAGGTGTTGACTTGGCCTCCAAATTCACCGGATCTCAATCCAATCAGGTATCTGTGGGATGTGCTGGACAAATAGGTCCGATCCATGGAGGCCCCACCTCACAACGTACAGGATCTGCTGCTAACGTCTTGGTGCCAGATACCACAGTACACCTTCAGAGGTCTAGTGGAGTCCATGCCTCAATGGATAAGGGCTGTTTTGGTGGCAAAATGGGGACCTACACAATATTAGGCAGTATACACACAGTGTATATACACTGATCAGCCATAACATTATGACCACCTGCCTAATGCAGTTAAATATACACTACCTTTCAAAAGTTGGGGATCACTTAGAAATGTCCTTGTTTTTTTTAAAGAAAAGCACATTTTCTGTCCATTAAAATAAAATAAAATTGATCAGAATTAGAGTGTAGACATTGTTTATGTTGTAAATGACTGTTGTTCCTGCAAACGGCTCAATTATTTTGGAAAATCTACATAGGCATACAGAGGTCCATTATCAGCAGCCATCACTCCTGTGTTCCAATGGCATATTGTGTTTGCTGATCCAAATATATCATTTAAAAGGCTAATTGATCATTAGAATACCCCTTTGCAATTATGTCAGCACAGCTGAAAACCGTTGTGCTGATTAAAGGAGTAATCCTTTAATAAAACTGTCCTTTAGACTAGTTGAGTCTGTGAGAAATTGCCAAGAAACTGAAGATCTCGTACAACGCTGTGTGCTATTCCCTTTGCAAAACACTGCAAACTGTCTTTAACCACTGCTGTGGTTTTTCTGCAATGAATCCAAGGTTTTTCTGATAACATTCTGCATTCATCTTGCCATCAATTTTCACAAGATTCCCTGTGTCTTTAGAGCTCACACAACCCAAAGCATCAGTGAGCCACCATGGTGGCTCACAGTGGGGATGGTATTCTGTTGATTATAGGCCTCGTTGACTCTTCTCCAAACATAGCGCTAATGTTTGTGACCATAAATCTCTATTTTGGTCTTGTCACTCCAAATTACAATGTGACAGAATCTGTGAGGCGTGTCAAGGTGTTGTCGGGCATATTGTAACCAAGCTTTTTGTGGCATTGGTGCAGTAAAGCCTTCTTTCTGGCAACTCGACCATGCAGCTCATTTTTGTTCAAGTATCGTCGTATTGTGCTCCTTGTAACAACCACACCGTCTTTTTCCAGAGCAGCCTGTATTTCTCCAGAGGTTACCTGCGGGTTTTTCTTTGTATCCCGAACAATTCTTCTGGCAGTTTTGGCTGAAATCTTTCTTGGTCTACCTGACCTTGGCTTGGTATCAAGAGATCCCTGAATGTTCCATTTAATAAGTGATTGAACAGTACTGACTGGCATTTGCAAGGCTTTGAATATCTTTTTATATCCTTTTCCATATTTATAAAGTTCCATTACCTTGTTACATAGGTCTTTTGAAAGTTCTTTTTTGCTCCTCATGGCTCAGTATCTAGCCTGCTCAGTGCATCCACATGAGAGCTAAAAAGCTCAATGACTCTTTATACACAGACACTAATTGCAATTTAAAAAGCCACAGGTGTTGGAAATTCACCTTTAATTGCCATTTTCACCTGTGTGTGTCACCTTGTGTTTCTGTAACAAGGCCAAACATTCAAGGGTATGTAAACTTTTGATCAGGCCCATTTGGGTGATTTCTGTTATCATGATTTAAAAAGGATCCAATAAATGATAATAAATGGCTTCATATGATCACTATCATTAAATATATATATTTTTTTGGATGATCAGTCAAATTTTCAAAATCAATGCCAAAATTTCACAATTTCTACCAGAGTTTGCAAACTTATGAGCACAACTGTAATACAACTGTAATATATATTTATTTAGTAACATGAAGAGACAGGGAATGTACACAGAGGATGGAGAGTGTTTAATTAACATAAACAGAAGGGTGAGGGAGAAATAACCATAAGACAAACCCATTTTTGGGGGCCGCAGCGTTAGGGCTGGGAAGGAATGGGTGCTGGCGGTCGTAATTTTGGACCCCCATCACCTGGTCATCTTCCTCCACTTCCACCTCCACCCTGAGCTTCTCCCTGGGAGCCCTTAAATTCCTCCCCTCACGAGGTCCCAACGGGAGGCAGCTGTGTATGGGGCATAGCTGGCCCTGCTGGCTGCCCCTGAAAGATTCCAGAAGCTACCAGTGTTCTCTGTTAGGGGCATTGGTGTGATGCTGATCCATTGGGTATGGGCGCGTTCATGCCTCAACATATATAAGATCAGTAAAGGAACCCCTGTGCAGACTTGGCAAAGGGTCAGTGTGCATCTATAAATAAAGGCATTGTGATTTCAATATAATGCAGAATGTGCAACGTTGCAACACCATTGATGATTAGCCAACTCAAAGTTTCATTATATTGAATTACGTCAAACTACCAAAAGGCCTAATATCAACCTAAATTACTCAACTTCCTGTCTGCATCCACTGGTGTCTTATGTCATCGACTGATTCTTAGATTTTGTGAAGATGAAAGCTTAATTCATGGTTAACAACAATTTCAGTTTTGAGGAAAGTTGAACAATCAGACGCTGAATTGATTTAATCATTTTGAAAACACCCCTTTCAAGTCTTTTATATTGATTACCGCCGTCTCTTCATCCTTACCCTCAAGAAATGGATATGAACAAGTTTGAGCCCCTGTTAGAGGATTTAGCGGGTAATGGGACAGTTACTCCTGACAGCTTCTCCTGTGTGACAGCCGAGCAGCAATGAATCCAAGGAATACAGACAGAAAGACCAGATATTTGCCCGGGCTGGAAAAGGCAGCAGCTAGCTACCGATTCAGGCTTTCGCTTAATGACTGATATTAAACATCCGTTATGAGCTGACAGTCAACGTTAATGCTTTGATTACAACTCTCATTTTATTATATCAGGAAGGCATATGTTTTGATGGCTTCAATGAATTCATGTCACATACTGAAAGGAGAAGTTCTGGACCATGAGTCTTTCTCATCTCATCCTAGAATCCTAACCTGGAGGTCGTAGTAAGTGAGGGAAAAATCTCAAACAGAAGAAAAACCTCTCTGCTTGGGTGAGTGTGCCGTTTCTGTGGTGGCTTCCCTGTGGTGGTTTTGGGAGAATGGGTACAGGTGGTTGCAATTCAAATGGCCCCTTCACCCTTCTTTTTCTGTCTGTCTTTCTCCTCCTTTACTCTCTCCCGCTTTGTTGGTGGTAGAGAAGGTTTCAGGGGGAAACATAGCTAGAGTTGAAAGCATCCCCTAACCTCATCCCCAGACCAAGCTATATATAATGCATACATATGTATACAGTACAGTATATAATAATTTCACCTGATGACAATACAAAACAGTAGGCTAATATATTTGTATGGCACAAGAAAAACAGATACTACTACTCTGCACACAGTTAATGCTACTCTGCACACAGTTGATGCTCATAGATTTGCAGTTAATTTACCTTATGTCCATTCAATGTAAATCAATATAGAATTTTCAAAATTCTGTTTGGTAACATAACTTTTTGGAGCAAGTTGTGGGGTGGGGTAACTTTTGGGAATAGCTCGAGGGTTTGACATTAGGGCTACGGTAGGTGAAGTTTATGTGTAAAGGTTTTGTTTTTTAGGTTAAAGTTAATGTTAGGGGTAGGATTAGGGTTAGGGGATTAGAAACTGCATTTCTTGTTTTCTGGTCCTCACAAGATTGAAAAACAATTGTGAGATGTCCTCAAAAGATAGCGAAGCACAATATGAAAAATGTGATTTCTGGCTGAGAGGTTGAATTTCAGGGTAAAACATACCATTGGGCGTAATGTTAGAACTGGAGTAACTTGTAGGTTAAGGTATTTTGGTTGAAGGATACGTGTCAGGTCAAGGGGAGAGGGAACATTAATTCATGGGTTTCTGGTCTGCCAAGGACAGATACCTTTACTCTGGTAGACATTCTTTGTGCGACAGAGAAAAAGAGAGGGAGTGATGTGTGTTTGAATGTGTGTCTATGAGATAGGATTTGTGGATGTGAGGCAAGGAGGGAATGTATCAAGCTTTTTGAAAAATAAAGGATAGCTTTTACTGCCACAGTGACATGCAGATAATTATGATTTTATTCCTACTAAATCACAGGTAGGCCCTTTCAGGCTGAACGAATCAGGATTTATACTGTCATGACAGAAAACAGCGTGAAATTAAATTCCATGTGTATTAATGGATAGAGTATGAGGGACAGGTTTTTGAGTAGCGCATGAATGGAGCGTACCGAACTTAAGAACATGTGTCCTGAGGACTGTGTCAAACTGAATGCTAATGGAACTGGGTATAATGATACTTGGTGTGGTATTAGTTAGGGAAAAAAACAAGTCTCAAATATCAGCCCTGATGTGTCTTGGCATGTTATTTAATATAAATATGTACCATCACTGGTCAGGGTAAGAAAAAGGTACCAGTCTAAATCAACCAGATCTGTGTTCTCTGGTGCCTCAAAACAAATACTCCACAACAACCTTGAGGAGAATATGCCTGAGGAGGAAATCTAGGAGGTGATTGTTGAGATGGCCAGAGATACTGCGCCCAAGCAGGCAGAGACGTCACTCTGTAAGTGGCTGAAAAGCTTCTGTAAAAGAAAGAAGTGTCACACCACTGTGGCCAATCCCTTGTCTGCTGAGAGCCAGCCACCAGAACCGATGGCCACCGGGATCAAATTAAAATTGGTCAGCCTATGCTCCAGCACAAGCACTGATGAGTCCTGGGCTCTTCTCAGTTTACCCAAGGTGTGAGCGTGTTGATATCTGCCATAAATTATCACCCCAATCAGGGGCATCTTGTTCCTCAGAGCAGACCTTGGGCAGCATCCCCTGAGGAGGACATGCCCGTCCTAGTCCACCACACCAGCCATGATATCCTTTAGCCAAGGATGTCGTGTCCAAATAGGTCCAGAAATCTTTCTGTAAGAGGCTGCAGGGTTACTTCAAAAGAAAGAAGAGAAGCACAGTGAAGGCCGAGATGCAGTGAGAGGAGGATGAAGATGCAGATGAAGACGTGATCAATGAATGCATCTTCTAACAGAGTATTGCTGGATTTAAGTAAATATGAAACTAACTTGTAAACTGCGAATATGTACAGTATGAACCTATCAGCAGTGCTATTGCGTTTGCTATCAACATATATCAGTGCTGTTGGTCCTTAGTGATATGCAGTTCCATTCAGTATCAACATATGAGATGTGCTGTATGTTGTGGGTGGCGATGGTGGGCAGGCGTCTCCGTAACCCTCCTTCAGTCCAATTATTGTGAGTTTGATTCTGGTGAGAGGCGAGACATTTTTTTGTGGTGGAATTGTGTTGTTTAGACAGACGTTTTGTGTTCGGTAACTATAACCCCTAAACTTTAACCTCCATCCTAATTCCTAAACTCAGTACTGTGATGCCTTACCTTAACTGTTAACCGTAAACGTTATTTGTAACAAGGCATTTTTGATTTGCAATTGATTATGTTAAGAACATAGTAGCGTAACATTAAGGAGCAACGTAACAGCAAGTCATTATGGACCAATAGCTCTGGGGATATGTTGATAGTGAACGTAATTGCACCGATTTAGTTTCATACTGAACATTTAAGTACGTTGTATATGAATGCAATTCCTGAGAGGTACTGTTGGCAGCTTACCCTACCGTCATTTCCTGAAATTGCTCAGGAAATAATTGGCATTGTAGTAATTTAGAAGACACTTAAAGACACTTAGACACTACAACCAACTGCTAACTGCCTGTGTTATTGGTAGTCCCTGCAACATTTTCACTCATCTTTATTTATAATGTATTCAGGGATATTCTTAATCATGGAATTTATATAGTTGCAGCCATCTTTACAACCTTATTTAAAAATTACTTCCCATTTCATCAAAATTAGGTAGGCAATTAAAAACTGTTTGTTTCACAAATTGCTGAATTAATGTATCCAAGTAAAATGTTTGTTTATTGTTGTAATTCAGAAAATAAACATTTATGACTCTATAAAATTATTGGCACCCTATACCTAATATTTGGTTTCACATTCTTTGGCAAAGATAACAGCAGTTCCAACCCCATTTCCAAAGAAACTTGGACGTTGTGTAAAATGTACAGGAAAACAGAATGCTATGATGTGCAAATCATTTAATCCTTATTATTCTATTGAAAATAGTACCAAGACAACATTTCATATCTTGAAATTAAAAGATTTTATTGTATCTTGGAAAATATATGCTCACTTTGAATATGATGTCAGCATTCAAAAAAGCTGGGACTGAGGCACCAAAAGACTGGAAATGTGTAATAGTAAAAAACTAAAACTGGTGGAATATTGCACAACTAATTAGGTCAATTGGCAACAGGTCAGTAACATGATTGGGTATTAAAAGATCATTCCAGAGGGGATGGGCCTGTCAGAAGTGAGGATGGGGAGGGGTTCACCGCTCTGTGAAAGTCTGCGCGGGCAAATAGTGCAACAATTCAAGAAAAATGGATCATAACTTAAAATTGCAAAGAGTTTGAGGAAAAACTCTGTACGCAAAGGACAAGGGCAAAAACCAATATTGGATGGCTGTGATCTTGGGGCCCTCAGACAGCAATGCATTAAAAACAGACACAATTCTGTAGTGGACATCACTCTATCATGAAAAGACGAAACGATATTTAAACAACATCCAGAAACGCTGCCTCCTTCTCTGGGCCTGAGCTCATTTTAGATTGACTGAAGCGAAGTGGAAAACTTTCCTCTGGTCTGACTAATCAATATTTGAGATTATTTTCAATAATCATGGACGCCACGTCCCTGGACTAAAGAGGAGAGGGACCATCCAGCTTGTTATCGTCGCTCAGCGCAAAAGCAAGAATCTGTGCTGGTATGGGGGTGCATTATTGCACATGGCATGGGTGACTTGCCCTTCTGTGAAGGCACCATAAATGTTGAAGAATATATACAAGTTTTGGAGCAACATACTGTATGCTGCCATCCAGACAATGACTTTTTCAGGGAAGGCCTTGCTTATTACAGCAGGACATAGCCAAACCACATTCTGCACATATCATAACCGCATGGCTCCATAGTAAAAGAGTCTGGGTGCTAAACTGGCCTGCCTGCAGTTCAGACCTGTCCCCTATTGAAACCATTTGGCACATTATGAAATGCCAAATACAGCAAAAGAGACCCCGAGCTGTTGAGAAGCTGCAAACCTATATCAAGCAAGAATGGGACAACATTCCACTTTTAAAAACTCCAGCAATTGGTCTCCTCAGTTCCAAAACGCTTACAGAGTGTTGTTAAAAGAAGAGATGATGCAACACAGTGGTAAACAAAAGTCAGTCTTGTTTATTGTCAAATGCACAAAATAACAGTGTTGTTCTAAGTAGTGAAACTCTTATGTCATTGCATGCGACATCTATGCAGTAAACATTAAGTAAACTATAAAGATATAAAATATACGTAAAAATATATAAAACAATGTAAACAGTATCAACCAGCAGCAATTCCAAGAGTGTAGAAAAGGGGTATATGGACAATATCAAAGAAATATAAAATATTATAAATTTTTTCCGGAGCTATATATATAGCTCCGGAAAAAATTAAGAGACCACTGCACCCTTTTTTTCCTTTCAAAAAAGCTGAAAAGTAAAGTTTTGAGTGAGGAACAGAAGTGTTCAATTTGCAGTGGTCTCTTAAGTTAAACCCTTCTGTTCCTCACTCAAAAACCTTCCTTTTTGACTTTTTTGGAAAGGAAAGAAAAAGGTACAGTGGTCTTATATATAATGTAATATAATATAAATATAATTGTAAGTGTAATAGTGCCTATGAATGGTACATTAAAATATGTTAATGTACATTGAATGTGCATGGAAAGACATCAGAGCATTTCAAGTGTTCATGTCATCGATCGATCAGTGTTACTGGTTGAGAAGCCTTATGGCCTTGGGGAAAAAACTGTTTTTGAGTCTGGAAGTTTGTGCCCTGATGCTCCAGTTACGTCTATGGCAGCAGTGTGAACAGACCATAGCCTGGATGGCTGTAGTCTTTGATGATGTTCCATGCTATCCTCAGGCAATTGTGTGTGGTAGATGCCTTGCACTGAGCGGAGATAACAACCGATGATGCGCTCCGCTGACTTCACCACACTCTGGAGGGCCTTGCACATGCCCCTGTCCTTACTTTTCCAAAAATAATGAAATTTCTTAGTTTCAACATTTGATATGTTGTCTTTGTACCATTTTCAATTAAATATAGGGATTAATGGTTTGCACAACATTGCATTCTGTTTTTATTTGCGTTTTACACAGCGTCCCAACTTTTTTGAAAATGGGGTTTTTGAGCACAACTGTATGTGCTGTAATGATTATGTCAGGGGCACGGGTGAGGATCCAATCGCGGACTGGGAGCGAGTGGGAAAAGGGCAGGTAGAGTGTAGAGGGACGGGAGGTAAGACGTTTAACGTAACGGCGGCGAAGGGGCAGACGAGCGATAGGCAGAGTGGTCAGGGACGGGCAGAGAGTCGGTACACGGGCTGGCGGCAGCAGTACAGTCAGGGAGCAGGCAGAGTAGTCAGGGACAGGCGAGAGGTCAGAATACCGGCGGACAACAGAAGTACAGGCAGGGCTCAGGCAGAATAGTCGGGAACGGGCGA
>JACXGI010012214.1:0-23306 GCA_016801175.1 Esox masquinongy | reverse complement strand
TCCACTCTTTGTGAATCTCCCCCACATTTTTGAATGGGTTTTGTTTCACAATCCTCTCCAGGGTGCGGTTATCCCTATTGCTTGTACACTTTTTTCTACCACATCTTTTCCTTCCCTTCGCCTCTCTATTAATGTGCTTGGACACAGAGCTCTGTGAACAGCCAGCCTCTTTAGCAATGACCTTTTGTGTCTTGCCTTCGTTGTGCAAGGTGTCAATGGTCATCTTTTGGACAGCTGTCAAGTCAGCAGTCTTCCCCATGATTGTGTAGCCTACAGAACTAGACTGAGAGACCATTTAAAGGCCTTTGCAGGTGTTTTGAGTTAATTAGCTGATTAGAGTGTGGCACCAGGTGTCTTCAATATTGAACCTTTTGTTCAATATTGTAAGAACAGGTTGCACCATGGCCCGGCATCACCACACTACGCAACTGCCTGTGACTGTATGTTCAAATGACCTAGCAATGCATAAGATTGAGAAATACACTGAAAGCCTTTTGAAATGTATTTTACAATAACATATTTTGAAAATATATAGGTGAAAACTATATAGAGGTGAAAACTACTCTGGCTACACATCAAAGGAACACAAATATTCAGAAGTGTGTTGATACACAACAATGGATCATTTGAACTTACAGTCAAACAGAGGGTAATTTGAACGTACAGTCCAACGGAGGGACATTTGAACATACAATCCAACGGAGGGTCATTTGAACATACAGTCCAATGAACGGTCATTTGAACATACAGTCCAACGGAGGGACATTTGAACATAGTCCATTGAAGGGTCATTTGAACATACGGTCCATTGGAGAGTCGTCTGTAAGATGGCGCCAGTGTATGTGGCCGGCCGTCTGGTGCAGTGCAAATTGTTTGTGATTTTACTGTTTGTGTCACTGTTTATGCAATGTATTGACTCTGCTGGTTTATAATCGCCAGCCCCGCTTGACTACCGTCTCGCGTTGGAGAAGTCGCCCAAGTGTGATTGGGGTGGTCAGAAAACTTTTCTCCCTCCCTTCCTGCAGAACATACCTGCTCACCTCATACGAAATCCGGCTTCCCTTGTCCGGAGAAGTCGCCCTAGACGCCGTGGGAAACGCAGCGGCCAGCTGGTGAAGCTGAAAGCCTACCTAGCGGATTATCCTGCCCCTGGAACCCGTCGTCACCTTTGTTCGCTTCAATATCGCTATGTTTCCTGGCGTGCCTTGGATCCTGCTGGCACCTGGCTGGTACTTGACATTATTTTAGGAGGACTTGACATTATTTTAACGATAAATACAACTGCAGGCAGTTAATGACTACCTTTTCAAGTTTTGAATTAACAATGTTTGAACTGGGCAAATCTCAGCCCGTTCTGTGTGCACTTGTTTATCGACCTCCTAAATACAACAAGAACTTCATCGGAGATTTTTCACTATTATTGTCTGCAATCATGCCGAAATATGACCGGATTTTGATTTTAGGAGATATGAACATTCGTGTATGCTGTCCTACGAATCTGCTGGCTAGGGATTTTTTTAAATCTTATTGACGCTTTGTCATGCAGTTTGCCTATTTTAAATATCGAAATACACGAGGCTGTCTTTTCGGACCATACACCTGTTTTATTTGAAGTTTCCCTTCCCAGCAATATTGTTAAGCAATGCGCTCCGCCTCGTATCTGCAGGATGATTAAACCTGCTACTGCTGCCCAATTCTCCAAAACGTTCGATGTTGTTATGGAGACTATACGGTCCTCTGCTTGTCTAGGTACAAATGAGTTGATTTCCTCTTTTTCATTGACCTGTAGAAAGATTCTCGACAAAATTGCACCACTAAAACCCAGGCGTTCCAAACCAAATTCTGAACCCTGGATAAATGATTTAACTCGAGCTGCTAGGCAAAAGTGTAATAAAGCTGTGCACCAATGGAAAAAAACTTAAATTACAAGTATTTTACGATATCCTAAGGGATAGCTGGCGGAATTATCAGAGATGTGTTAAAGCTGAAAAGGCTAAATACCTCTCTGATGTTATTGAAAAAAATTGCCATTAACCTTATGTTCTTTTCAGCACAATCAACTCTGTTCTTCACACCCCTCAATCCACAAAGCAGGAAGTCTTCTGTGGCTTGTGAAAAATTTCTCCACTTTTTTGTGGAAAAAATTACCAACATTAGAGCTAGCATTTCATTTCCAGCCTTTGACCCTTCCATTTCCACAGTGTGTGCAGCAGTTTTCATTAAGTTTGAGCCTGTATCCCTCTCGGCCCTTAAAGATATTATTACACATTTAAAACCTTCAATTTGTCCTACTGATATTGTCCCATCTCGACTTTTTAAAGAAGTGTGGTACACTATTGGACCAAACATCCAAGCAATCATTAATAGCAGTCTTACTTCTGGTTTTGTGCCACATTGTTTTAAAGAAGCAGTGGTGAAGCCCCTTATTAAAAAGCCAAATCTGGACACCTTAGTTCTTCGCAAATTATCGTCAGATCTCTAAGCTTCCTTTTATGTCTAAGATTTTAGAGAAGGTAGTTCTCATACAGTTACAATCTTTTTTAGATCTGCATGGTATCCTTGAGGTGTTCCAGTCTGGCTTTAAAGCATTTCATAGCACCGAGTCTGCACTTATAAAAGTTTTTAATGATCTTTTAATCTCAACAGCCTGGAGATTCTGCAATCCTTATACTTTTAGATCTCACAGCAGCATTTCATACTGTCGACCACAGTGTTCTTATCTCTCGTCTTGAGCACAGCTTGGGGATTAAAGGTACTGCACTAGAATGGTTTAGGTCATATCTATCAGAGAGAGTGTTTAAAGTTAGTTTTGGTGGCTCTATTTCACCCTCAGCACCACTGATATGTGGAGTTCCTCAGGGTTCTATTTTGGAGCCGAATCTCTTTTCCCTTTATTTGCTTTCCCTTGGATCCATCTTAAAGAAACATAACATCACTTTCCATTTTTATGCAGATGATTCACAGATCTACTTGCCGATTAAAAGTAATGGTGATAATTCCCTAAAAAGACTGTTAGACTGTTTTTATGACATTAAAGCCTGGATGGCTTTAAACGCTTTACATTTTAATGAAAGTAAAACCGAGGTCATGATACTTAGACCCAGTAGTTCTCTTGGTGCCTCCCAATTGGACCTGGGTCCCCTGGCACCTTATGTCAAGTCTGTGGTAACTAACCTTGGTGTTAAGACGGATAGTGATTTTCAACTAGAAAAACAGATAAATTCTGTTGTAAAAGCTAGTTTCTTTCAACTCAGGCTGCTTACCAAGCTGAAGCCATTTTTATCTTTCACTGATTTTGAGAGGGTTATACATGCTTTTATCACAACTCGCCTGGATTACTGTAATGCTTTATATATAGGTGTTAGCCAGGCCTCCCTCTCTAGATTACAAATGGTCCAAAATGCGGCCGCTCGACTCCTTACCGGAACTCGTAAACAAGATCACATTACACCTGTTCTTGCCTCCCTTCATTGGCTACCGGTTTGTTTTAGAATGCATTTTAAGATTTTGTTTGTTTTTAAAGCTCTTTACGGTCAAGCCCCAGCATATATCGCTGAATTACTGAAGCTCCTGTGAACTCCTGTGAGGTCATTAAGGTCTGCTGACCAGCTACTCCTTGTTGTCCCTAGAACGCGGCTCAAAAATAGGGCAGATCGAGCATTCTCAGTTGTGGCCCCAAGGGTGTGGAATGAATTGCCTTTGCAGGTCAGATTGGCCCCCAGCCTCCACATTTTTAAATCACGACTTAAAACTCACTTTTATTCATTGGCCTTTAAACCTGCTTGAGAGTTGTATTCTGGATTTTCATTTTCCAGTTTGTTACTTGTTTTTAAACGTTTAGTTTTGTTACTCGTGTGTTTATAATCTGTCCTAAATCTTGTTAATGTCCAGCACTTTGGTCAACTTGGTTGTTTTAAATGTGCTTTACAAATAAAGTTGGATTGGATTGGATTGGTCCTTTGAACATACAGTCCAATGAAGGGTCATTTGAACATTCAGTCCATTGAAGGGTCATTGCAACATACAGTCCAATGGAGCGTCCTTTGAACATACAGTCCAATGGAGGGTCCTTTGAACATTCAGTCCAATGGAGGGACATTTGAACATACAGTCCAACGGAGGGACATTTGTACATACAGTCCAATGAAGGATCATTTGAACATAGAGTCCAACGGAGGGTCATTTGGTCATACAGTCCAACAGAGGGTCATTTGAACGTACAGTCCAACAGGCGGATATTTGAACATGCTGTCCAATGAACGGTCATTTGAACATAGAGTCCAATGGAGGGTCTTTTGAACATACAGTCCGACGGAGGGACATTTAAACGTACAGTCCAATGAAGGGTCATTTGAACATACAGTCCAATGGAGGGTCTTTTGAACATACAGTCCGACGGAGGGACATTTGAACATACAGTCCAATGAAGGGTCATTTGAATATACAGCTCAACGCTTTGAGCTGAATTACTTTGAACAATATTAGTATTTGTATTGTTGGAAACGAGGTGCATTCTATTAGGACAACTCGACTAGGACCACCTTGTGTTAGTTGTGTTCGTTCAGATCACACCGTTCTCCTCTCACATTTTCATCTGCCAGGAACCAGCAACAGCATAGTTGTGAAGAGAGATGCCATGGGTATCTTATTCATTGTGCCTTCACGAGCAGCTGGAAATGCACAGCATTATTTTTAGACAATCCTTTTTATGTTGAACCTGTAGCCACTCCATATCCAGATAAGTTTCCGTGAAAGTTATATTTCCTTCTTCCTCTTGTGCATTTCAGTTTGATTTCATTAGAAAAACAAATGACTTATCACGTGTATTAGCAAATAATTTCCACTAGGCACATGAAACAGCAAAAGACCACCCTTTTTTGGACTTGCTACTAATTAGTACAGCCAGGCACCAAATAATGCATGGCATGATCAACATTGTAATAAATGCAAGTAGATTAATTGAAAGTGGTTCGTGGTAAGTTGGAATAAATTTCCATTTAAATTTTAAAAAAATATATACATCACATTAACATAAGTATTCAGACCCCTTGTATGAGACTAAAAATGTAGCTAAAGTCCATCCTGTTTGTAGGTGTCATCCTTGATATGTTTCTACTACTTGATTGGAATCCACCTGTGATCAATTCAATTGATTGGACAGGATATGGAAATGGACACACCGGTATATATAAGGTCCCACAGTTGACAGCTCATGTCAGAGCAAATAACAAGCTATGTGGTCGAAGGAAATGACGGTAGAGCTCCCAGATTGGATTGTGTTGAGGCAGGTGTGATCGCCGCCAGGAGGAGACAGCATCAGTGGAATACATTTTATTTCAGTGCCAGAGCTTTGAAAGGGAAAGGGAGGGATTTATATTGGATGTAGGGAACAATGGCATTAGAGAACCAAGCTATTGTATATGTAAGCAGTAAGGCGCAAGAGCGCCTGGGCACAGCTCTTAACCGTGGTGTAATGGCAATATATCACAAACCCCTGAGATGCCTTTAGGCTCTTATATACCAGTTATCAAACAAAATTAGAGCATTAAAACGTAATGTGACGTCATACCCGTGGGTTACGGTCTCATATACCACGGCCATCAGCAAATCAACATTTAGAATTCAAACCACCCATTACATAACCTTTTACTATATTATTTGTGTCGGTAACCAGCTTATCAAAAAGGCAACTATTATTGCCAATCTGGATACAGGCTAAGCCCTATATTAAGGCACTGAGTCCTGCCTAAAAAAGAGCTCTTTGCTATTATTGGCCAATACACCATATACCACACCCCTTGTGCCTTATTGGTCAATTCACCATAAACCACACCCTCTTGTGCCTTATTGCTTACATTTATCATGGGTAACAAGTGATTAACCACAAGATAACATCCACGCTCAGCGAACTACATACAAATATAAACAGACATGTATCATCTCAGCTTTTGTCATCGCAGGATTATTCAGTCAAGCAAACCTAAAACAAGCGCTAACAACATATAATCAGAGCCCCGTCTACAGCATATCTCTCCTGTTCCTCGTCTTCAGCACCCACCAATTCCTCCTGTTCGTTCCATTTGACTCTAAAAGCAATGGTCTCATCTTAAACTCTAACTTAAGTCTCCAAGCAACTGAAACTGAACAACTGAATAAATAAATTTATATGAACACAAAATACTGAAAAAGAATTAATAAAAATAAACATAAAAATAAAAATAAACAAATAGTTCTAACAGATATTCTGCAAGGGGGCAGGATGTCATCACATTTAATGATCTATGGTTCAAATTATATTGTGACAAACAGTGACATCTAGTGGTTAGCTATAGTTAGTACACCAAACTGAAATGGGAGATTTAAAGGAAACAGATGCTAACGAAGATCTATTTTTATTTACAATCTACTGGGAGTGGAGTTTAATGTGGAGTATGATCCAAGACAGTTTGAACAGGAGGTTGGTTTAGCTGTGAACTCTTTTAGTTGGAGACGGTCCGTTACAAAGGCAGACTTTCAGATTTTCATAAGAAATACTGTAAACAAGATTGCTCACATCAATGTTTACAACTATTCCAGATGCATTAGATTCATCAGGTCTATGTTCTGAATGGTTAAGCTAGGCTATGCTTTGTTCTGAATGCAATAGCCACTTTGGGGAGGTTCACACTGTGGAATCTGTGAAATTATGTGGTACTCTAAATGTATTATGAAGGTACGTTTCATTATATGAATGTGAAATGTTTACGTTGACCATCTGTATTTACTTGAATTTAATTGGTGAGCTGGTTGGATGGCAGGGTTTGTACCTGGACAGTTAGTACAATGAGTCCCTTATTTGGTGGCAGCTGTCAAAAAGCTATTCTTCTGAGAAGGCTTGATTGGAGAATCTGTTGGGTCTTCAGCAACTGATACTTTTTGGTGTATTTTGGCCTTGATGTTTTTCAGTTAAAGAAAAGGACTGTGCAGCCTTGTCACTTTTGTTATGGTCTTGCTAGCTCACTTGATTCCAAATTTGATTGTTGTCAGCTTATGTACTAGAAGATAAGAGTTGTCAAGCGACCAGATAGGGGGTCTGGTTTCAACCGTTAGATGTGTGAACCATCTACCTGTATAAACACTTTGTTACCAGACAGGGGTTCTGGTTTCAACCATTAGATGTGTGAACCTCTACCTTTATAAACTCTTTATTACCAGATAGGGGGTCTGGTTTCCCCCGTTAGATGTGTGAACCCTCTACCTTTATAAACACTGTGATGGTAATTCCATCGATATGAACTCTTAAAGGAGTAAGTACAGAGACAAAATTCTCTTGGCACAATTAACAGTTTATTTGCAAATAGAGAGACACGTCAAAAGCCTACAAAATAACACTCTGAGGTAAGTACATGAACAGTCAGTATTTATTAGTTAAAAGGGGTGTGGTTACTGCCCTGCTGTCTTATGTCACATTGGTTTTAACCAAGGGGCAGGCTGTCCTCCCCCACAATAAACCAAGGACCTTGTGGGTTACCTTTTAAACTCTAAGAGACACACAGCATCTGGACAGAGAACAGATAAACTGATGTTTTAAACTGATAGACAATTAATGGATAACCCAATGACCTTCTGAGACTATCCAATGATGACCATTAACAAATACCAGATTCCCCTCTCCTACATTCCTTTTCTTATCTAAACATGGGGACTCAGTATCTTTAACTAGTAACCCATTTATACAGTATAGGGCTAAGAATACATCAGTTCAAGAATTTCCACAACAATCCATCTTCTTGATACCAAATCAACCCTCGGTATCAATCCATAAACAATTACTCATTAGGATGTAGACAAATCAACAAATCAGTACTCTTAAACAACATGACCTTGTTGATATCATTACCCTAATAATCAGAGAACAAAACAAATCTTCTTTTCATTACACAGAACTATAACATAGTACAGCATGTTACGAACCCCGTGGCTCTAGCAGTCTAGGGAGGATGGTACAGAGACCCGTAACATAAAACTCATGCAAAGTGCTGTAGTGTACAGGAACAGTGGGAACAAACGACACAGACAACCAAAGCTACCGTCAAACATAAAACGTTTATTATAAACACACGGTAAAGGGGGTAGGGAAAAAGGGTTGAGCTGGACCCAAGAAATGAAACAATATAGTCAAACACCCCTAAACTGAACTTGCCTGCCTCAAGAACCGCTTAGGTGACTACTAACCAGTACAAAAATAGTGGGTGGTCTGCTCAGTTCTAACTAGTGTGTTTAGACAAAGTTTTCCTACGGGTTGTGTATGCCCAAGGGCGACTTGCTAAAAAAAAAACTTTTCCCAGGGACACAGGGATAAACAAAACACACAGGTTGAACAAGGACTAAACAGCACACACCAAACACTGGTTAAAGGAAGTAATTTCAGGTGACACATTTATACTGACAGTATGGGGTAAGTTGCATCGACACGTGGCTATGTAAACACCAATCACTGAATACTTCCTTCAATTTGTTACTGGTACAAAGTCCTCTTATGCCAATTGCTTGATTCACTGAAAAGTCCTCTCGTGGTTCCAATAAGATGTGCTTCCAAAGTCATCGCAAATGTTCTGCTCCTCCAAACGTCAGACAGTCAGTTATGAACCATTTCTTGGCAGACCGATGTAACAGAACGTAAAACTCAGATGTATATTCCAAGGTGTTGTCCTTCATAGTTCAAATGCAGGTTACAGTGACACAGCTCTAGTTGTCTCCATTCTAGCTGCTTTATCAGTCAGGTCAGGAGAATCTGTGTGCTCTCCTCTGTGAATGCCAAGATGACCAGTTTTATCTAAGAACTCTATATCTGCAGGCCGGATCGGAAGCGATGGTTACTAGTACCAAAAAACTCAGTTTTACCTCAGTGACTTCAATTCACTGTGCCTAATTTTTAAACACCGAAGCCCTCCTGTAGCGTGTGTGGCGTCGACCCCAGGTTTCTCTCTCAGCTGCCTGGACAGCAGATGAGGTGTACCTGGTATGGACCCAACCAACGTGGCATGATGTCGTGCAGTTGGTCTTCCGCGCCCCAGTAAACGTTGTCCAGAACCAGAACTTTCCTTAGCCTCCCCCGTCGGTTGGGGGTTGCCTTCTTCATCTCGTGGCAGAATAATCAGAACTAGAATTAGTCCAGCTGTCAGGAACCAGGCATTACTGGAGACTCGCTGCACCCCGAGGAGTAGAATTCTCTTGCAGTGGTGGGACAGTCCGTGTGTCTATGTGTGTGTGAGATCCATCTTATCTCAGCCCACCTCATAATTGTCCTTTATCGCTGAATCTCTTTCAAGTGTCCTGTACCTGTCAGTGAATTCTCCTTGAGAAGATTAGTTGCAACTGCACAGTACACAATCAGAAATATGTCCATTACATTAGCTTGTTGCTTATTGTTAATGCATTAGAACTCAGTCCTACCAAACACTTAAAGCTGTATACCTGAATATCCAAAGTATTTCTGCTTCTGTTGCCTAAATAGATTAGAACAGTTGTAAACAGTAACAGTATAATAGAAACACTTAACATTTCTGGTGCTTCTGTTCTGCTAGTGTAGAAAAATAACAATTTCACTCTTTTCTATAGTTGGTTTAAAACCCCTTCATTGTGAATGGACTAATACGATTTCAGCCATAACTGTCCTCCCAACACAACTGAACTGTACTGACTGCCAGTTTAACCGTTGCATACAACAGCCAGTCAAGCTCCCCTTATCCCTCCAAAAACATAAAAATGAAATATTACTGTAACTACAGCACATTGACAGAGTATGGTAATAACTGTGGTTTTAGGAGTTGTTTCCGGTTTTCAGGGAGGGGGTGTATCCATTGTAAAATACAGGGCCCTGGTAAACAAAACCCTGATCTACTATTTTAATGATTTAGAGGTATGATGTACACACAATGATCTCAGTTAATCGTGTAATAGGTTATGTGTAATAACAACGTGGTAGATTTCTATGCTAGTGAGTCACACCATTGATTGGAAGGCACTGCTGAAATGACAAAACTCTCAGCTTTCAGTAGACACCCTAGATACCCACATAGGGCCTACTGTTCTCATATAACACTGAATTTAATTAACCCAGATCTGGGGTACTTACATTCAGGTGTTAACAACCAACCAATAACAAAACTACAAGAACAGAAGAACACAATTTCCTATTACTGTTCCAATTACTCATCATCAGTTAACATAGTTTGCTTATGTTGAAGTATCACTCTCAAAGAGTAGTTCATAAACAATTCTCAGTTCATCATCTAACCAGATCTCAGTTGATATATAATTACATCTGACTGTGTTGTCTCGGAACTACAATCAAATTCACCTTTGTTTCGCATAAATGATCAAATACCTTATTGCAAATCAAAACATTTCATACCATCTTGAAGCTCATAACTGTTTTTTAACCTTTAATTACTCCACCAAATGTTGCATAGTGTCAGTTTCTCCTAAGCACTGACACAGAAAAGACACTGTAATCCTGTCATAAAACATGACCCCCCCCTTTATGCCCTATCTCCCCAGAGCTCACCCTGGAGTAAGGGCGATGGTTTACTGACCTAAGGATAACAAACCCTAGTCTTGAAGAATAGACCCCTTATCAATTAGGGACACATTCCAATCTGTTCTGGGACCATCTCATATGACAGAGTAGTGTTATCTCGAGAAACAAGCCAGCTAAGCGATAGCAAGCAAACCTTTTGTCCCAGCATTCACACCTTAAAGAAACCTCTATTAACCGTTAATATTCCAATGATTACCTACTAGGACAGAAATTAAGTACATAGGTATAAATGTCTATACAAAATAATGAAGAGTCATTGAATATGTAAATAAACATGGAATTGACATCTTCCGGTTCCTTCAAGTCAAAACCAGACTAATGAACACAAAGTATTCAATGTAGCCAAATTACAATACCAATTTTGATAATGTCATCAGTAAATCTGTTTCTTCCCTAAGGAGTTCAAACGAGTCAAAAACCCAATTCAAGCAGCCCCCCCACCACACTGGTGTTTGTGTGAGTGAGTAGTGCACTCCAGGGGGTCTGTACCTCTCTTTACAATTTAGACTATGTAAAACTTCTCAACTTGGTTTTCTAGAATAGAACTTGATGCAGAATTATTTTCTCAGTTTCAATGAAAATATAACAAAACTTAGTACCCATGTAAGGAATAAAAAATGTGCTCCCTGCACCTTTTTACCCACTTATTCCATAATGCATGAGATTAATATGATTACTTACTGTAACTGAACAGTCACATTCTCATAGTCACTATTTATCCCAACAAATTAGTTCTTACTTTGCTAAACCAAATCAAAATGGTAAGATGTATTCTACTCAACCATAACCATGCTTGATTTTACATCAAACAAACTATTTCCAAAAAAACAAATTAGACAAATAGAGTGAATGGACACTAAGGGATGCCAATTTTAACATATGTCAATTTTCTGTAATAACTATGCAAACAGGAAAATCTAAATCTTCATGTAACTCCTTAAGTAACAAATTAATTCACTTTAAACTCTCAGTTCAACTCTTTTTCATCATAGATAATCATTCCATACATTCCCTTGCTTTCACGTCATAGTCAATGGAAAATGACACCATGCGCGAAAGCAGAACCATCACAGGACGGACATGAAAAAAGAAAATCGATAGTTGGGATGAATCTAATATTCATTCAGTAAAGAGTCGAAAACTGAACATTCATCAAAAACTAAATCGAAAATGATAAAAACACAACATCCACAAACAAAAATCAAAACCAACAAACACGCAACACGGTCGCTCGTGTGAGGGAATTATAAACCATATAACCCATCGACAAATGTGTCTTACACAGTGAAACACCCCTCAAATTTGCATATGAACCGTAACCAAAATTAGCATTGTCACAGTCAATGGCCAAACTACGTTGTGACAACACAAACATAATGTCTTGATCAGCCTCCTAAAGTTTGGGGAATTTTTCCAACTTTGATGCATGTCCATGTCATTCCAAATAGTGGCGGTCAACCAAAACCAAAATCACAACTTTCATGCATATTTCTTGCATCGACACCAAGATTGTGCTAATTATTAACAATGGGGGATGACTTTAGGTCTCCAACCTCATTACAAGTTGTTTGTAAAACCATACATTCCAACATGAAAGCTATTGAGAGGAAAATAAATGTAGCCTGCACTTAATGTTTGATTATCCCAAAACTGAATATACTCATGTTGGGGAAATTACCACAGGTGAGACCAGTCAGAACACTCAAATTTACCCCTTAGTAATAGGCTACTGTGATTTAATGGGAAAGGTTGGTAGAGGCCACCCCAGGGGGTCTGCCCCCCTTCCTGGAGCCCAGGACTTTACCCACTTCAGGCAGGCACATAAGTCTCTTCCTATCTGTAGGAAGAGACGTCATGCTTTCAACTTAGCCGATATCCTACGTTAACTGAAGGTTCAGAGTTGTTGTCCTACCCATCTAATATCGTTGTTGTTTGTAAAAATGTCCTCGGCATATCAACACAGTAACAGTAGGGTGGAGTAAGAAACAGAAAAAGTAAGAAACAGAAAATTCTCAAGAAAGGCGATGTTAACAAAAAACAGATGCATGTCACTAAAATCAAGGTACAATCAGTGAGTAATCCCAAGGACACTCAATCTAGACCTCTAAACACTGTCGCATCAATCTACCCCATTTGTCAGTTTACCAGTTTAGAATTCAAACTCCATTAACGAGTATCAGGTGTCGGATTTCAAACACAAGTATTATCTCAGTTATCATTGGTAAACACAAAGAAAAACTAGTATTTAACCAAAGTCAATTCACCATTCAAAATAGGACATCTACTTTGATCATGGGAAACAAACGTGCTTTGGCTATTTTACCCTCTGCGGTCATATTGGACGCAATTACAGTCTTCATGGGAAACAGCGTGTTTTCTTAACGTTAAAGACCATCGCCATGTGGTTCTTCATTCTACTACTCCATACAAGGAGAGAGAAACATAATATTTTAAACTGTTATAATGAAACCACGAGACCATATTTTACCAAATTAGAAAAGCGTCATTGTACCAATTTCCAATTGATCACTTGGATTAAATTTAGGACATTATTCTCGTATAGAATCTTAAATTATCAGGCGAATACCTCCACGTGTGCCAGCCAACAGCACAACATGGGAAAACAGATTTCAATTTCGCGGAGTCTGCACTAAGGCAAAAGCCGAAAGAGTGGGCCTCGCCAAAGAATCACATTAACGACGCAATGAATGCGTTCACCCAAATGTACACCAGAGCAAAACCTGGCGAATTCAAAAAACTTCCAGGTTAACAACAATCTCAGTGAACATGATCAAATATTCCACCAAGGAATACAAAATGCAGCCAATCGAAACCCTCGTGCACAGGGAATACTAAAAGGGAAAATGCATTTACTAGGTCGACCATAACAAGATATTCACCAACGCCCGGGACTTGGGTCATGGTCGTATACAGATCAAGGACAATCGGTGCGCGCGCATATACAGCTTCATTAACTCTACTATTTGCCAAACCACATGCTGTCCAACAACTTTGGCATTTTACAGGAGCCATGCCTACTCCATCCCACAGTCTAACTGCGTGAAATCCTGCACGAATCGCCCTGCAATAGGATGACTGCATGGGAGGTGTTGTCAGGACACGGTACAACAACGATCTTTCCCTAACTACAGTTGCCAAAACTGAAATGCTCTACATAATAAAAAAAATTTAACACCCCTGGCCGGGATGTTAAATCAGGAGTCGGAGTCAGAGGTAAAGAACATTGGGTAGAATTTTTTATCCTTAACACAGACAGCTGTTTGGCCACTGTCTACGCCCAACAATATCAGCTAACACCATAGACACTTGACAAACTCTCTCCTAGATCTGTAGCTAGCTCAACAAGTATCTTACGTTACGGTTCTTTGTCACCTTATTTGTCAAAACCCCACCTTATATAAGCTATGGCCAGAGACCCCTGGACACACCCCTGCTGTCCCCGAGCCCCCAGAGATGCCCCCCTCGCTGCAGGACATCCCACCCGGTAAAACAGCCCTACCTAACTGTAAGGCCCTGCCCCCTAATGAAACATAACTGAACAACTTAGAACAGCACTTTAAATAAACATAGGGTCGCCACACTACTAATAAAAACTCCTACAAACCGTACTTTCTCAAAACCATCTATCTACTTCTACAAATCCATCAAACTTGACATACTGAAAACAACCACCGAGTTCACCAAACCCTATAAAAAGCTATAATGCCTGTATCCTCAGAGAAAAACAAGGAATGATCTCACCGGTGGATGATCTCTGAACCGTCACCTCTGACCGTCAGCACCCCTCTCTCAGGTGGTTAGCGTTCCGGCGTGTTCTCATTGGGTCGCTCACAGCGAGGCCAGAGAGGTAGCCGGAACTGTCTCTTTTCTTGCGGGAACACTACATAAACAGCCATCGTCTTGATTCCCATGGGTATCTCCCCAAATCCAATGTCCAGTCGAATGTCTAGCGGTAGCTTCATAAATTTAAACGTAGCGGTTAGCATAGTCTCTTCCTCAACCTCCGGTCTGTAATCTTCTTTGGTCTTAGCTGTAAACACCGGCTTGGCCAACAGAGGTTACGCATCTGGTGTGTTCTTCTCCCCCCTTTCGATTATTTTCTTGACCCGCGTAGATTCTCCCAACACGTCCAAAGTGGAGCAAAACGGCCTCCAGACGGCCTACTGCATCACCACGTTCACAACAACAAAGTCCATTGAGCAAAATGCGTTGGGGACTATCTCGGTCACCAGCGGGGTTGGCTACGTCGATTGTAGGGAAATGTCCTCCACCGATGCAGTGTCGCCGCGCAGGATGGGACGACGCAAAACTCCAAGGACTCCCAGCGATCGGCCCGGCGGAACACCACGGGAGGGCGGGGGCAGTCAGAGGGACAATCCATCAAACCTGAGCGAAAAGCACTACAACACCAAGATCAATAAATCCCACAGAAACTTCCCTAAAGCTTCCATCAGTCACCTCTTTCTACATAGCATAGCCTATGCCTTCCAAACAACTTTCTATTATGCCTTCTGCAACTCCCATACGTTATCTCGTCCATATTCCTCCAATCTGCCCGGTAGGCCATGCATCCACCACCGAATGAAAACGCCATTTACCGGAAAACCTGATAACTCCCAAAGATACATTTGTTCACATGTCCAAACACCACAGTTACGTTTTTTTGCTGGTCCATAGCAAGTACGAGGGGCCGTCAAAAATGTACCACCGCACTAACCCATCATTAAACCCAGCAAACCTAAGCGTGGCGAAAACGGCAGATCCAGAGCGAACAACATGGGTTCGTCATGCCACCACCTGTCACCCTGGTACCTCGATTAACGTGCCCAGCATGCCTTAATAAGCTCTTCATCCCTTTCGCGAGATATTCCTTTACACCGGTGTTTTATACAGTGGTCCAACCACCGTACTGATAACAGTTTTAACCAAAGTCCAACTGTATTGTGCTCTTACCTCCTGAGTTTAAAATTTCACCCCGGGTACCTGTACTGATAAATCCCGAATCTCATTTCTGCCGGGCGCCCTGACTCTCACCCCTTTCGTAGCCAGCCCACGATTGGGGGAGGATTCAGGCTCCAGAGACCCAGTCTCCGGCCGTGCACGGTTGACCCGCTAGGATATGATTTCGAGACACCAGGTTAAGTAACCAAAGGACGAACCCCCAAAATGTGATGGGAATTCCATCGATAGGAACTCTTAAAGGAGTAAGTACAGAGACAAAATTCTCTTGGCACAATAAACAGTTTATTTGCAAATAGAGAGACGCGTCAAAAGCTTACAAAATAACCCTCTGAGGAATCTGAGGTAAATACATGAACAGTCAGTATTTATTAGTTAAAAGGGGTGTGGTAAGTTACTGCCCTGCTGTCTTATGTCACATAGGTTTTAACCAAGGGGCAGGCTGTCCTCCCTCACATTAAACCAAGGACCTTGTGGGTTACCTTTTAAACTCTAAGAGACACACAGCATCTGGACAGAGAACAGATGAACTGATGTTTTAAACTGATAGACAATTAATGAATAACCCAATGACCTTCTGAGACCATCCAATGATGACCATTAACAAATACCAGATCCCCCTCTCCTACATTCCTTTTCTTATCTAAACATGGGACTCAGTATCTGTAACTAGTAACCTATTTATACATGTATAGGACTAAGTTAACATCAGTTCAAGAATTTCCATAACAACACTTTGTTACCAGATAGGGGGTGTGGTTTCCTCCGTAAGATGTGTGAACCCTCAACCTTTATAAACACTTGTTACCAGATAGGGGGTCTGGTTTGCCCCGTTAGATGTTTGATCTTTGTCTGATCTTTGTCAAAGGCACTCTGTTCTCCGTTTCCTTTCAACATAGATATACTGACACATTTCCTGAGAGTGGAGAGTTTTATTTCTATTTTGGGTTAGGGGGGTTAACTGGTTTAGGTTTAGTTATCACTGAGGTTGTAGTTTCAGACTCATGTTAGAAAACAATAACTAAACAAACCAAAACCAAGAACACCTCAATCCAGAAACCACTGTTACTCCCAGACTGTGATCTTGAGGTGAACTTTGTAAACTTCAGGATGATGGCGTCATTAGGTTTTGGAATGTAACAGCCAATACCTGTGGAGATAAGGACCAGGGGAGCATGATGTCAGAATGTACAAAATGTGTGTGATAGAACTGTTGGTATTTTTTATGAACATAAATTATTGAAAAAAACTGCATGAATGCATCCTTTCCCACATTATTTCTCTAGCTACAGACAAACAATTGTCATGATATAATCAACAGAGTTCTCCAACATGTTTTGGGATATTCAATTGTGATATTATTTCTTGATGTTTACCTGAAATATATAGGCTACATTTAACGACCAATGGTCACTTTTTTAAGTGGAGCAATGAACATTTGTCAAGAAGAGTTTTAGAGTCTCTCCACTCAGACGGCCACTTCTGCAATCTTTGAATGGCTGCGGTTAAAGCTTCAATCACACCTACAGCGTCAATGCACCGTGATTCACCGGAGGTTAATTAATTTCAAATGGAACACTGGGATTGGCTTGCAGCATTGCAGTGCAGAAGCAGTTGCAGAACGTTTGGTCTTGTGTATGTGTTGGATTTATCCAACGTATGCCTCAAATAGTATGTGTGGAAGCAGGGTGGAAGTAGTAGCGAACGGTGAATGTCAAACTTTTTTGCACTTGTAGCAAACCTTTTCTTATAAAAAATGTTAACATATATATTTTTTTGGTAATTCTCTAACTACAACATTAATAGTACTTATTTCAGAAAATGTATTGTGCCAGCATGTCACGTTTGACAGCCTATAATAATCTCCCTCTAAAATTAAAATCTTGGAGATTATTACAATACTAAATAGTCAAGATAGTATTGACAGGCTCATTCAACAATGAGACCAACGGCTGAGATCGCGAAAACAGGCTGGGGACTTTCATCAACTGATTAAAGAGCTTCGGCTTTTAGGAGAGGAATTTCATAGCTACTTTCATCTGGACCAAAGCCAAAACAACTGTTCCAGATGGCAGAACCACGGACCAAAATGGACACCAAGTAGCACGATTTCTGCATCACCACGTTCACAACAACAAATATCGTAACTGAAATTAGGGAAAAAAACAATCTAAAGTAAAGGGCTTATAATAATGCCCAGGTTTTGTAACCTGCTTTCACAATCTTTACTGGGTTGAGTTTTGAGAAATGGGACTGATCGAGGGACAAAAAGTCTATAAAGTCTAAACTCTGCTGGCAGTACTTGGCCCTCATTTCTGGGTGGTTGCAGTTGGTGGATGTTTCTTTGGTTGATGCTTGGTAATGTGGGTGGATTGATTTCCTGCCTGTTGGGCCCAGTCCGGGGCCTACCCTGGATAGGGCCAAAGTGTCACTTGACCCCCCGTCTCAGCCCCAAGGTCTTACGCTGCTATATTATTGTGCCGGGGGAGTAGGGTCAGTTCTCCTTCTCCACTGTAAATCCTTGTAAATCTAAGGAATGCACTTTCTAAATTTTCCCTGTCTCCAGCCCTTTTTTAAACTTAGGAGGACATGAGTTCTTGGCCCACACCTGCAGAGTGCCAGGCTTGTTGCTGTCCCTGTCCAAAGTCCTCCTGGCTGTGTTGCAGATCAAGACGATACCTAACGATTTCAGCTGCCACTCTGCTAAATTTCGGCCTTCTTAGGGAGTTTTTCCTAGCTACTAAATTCAACACTGTTGTTGTTTGCTCCTTGGGGTTTCAGGCTGGGTGTTTTGTAAAAGCACTTTATGACAACTGCTGTTGTAAAAGGGCTTTATAAATACATTTGATTGATTGATTAAATAAAATCCATATGGTTATATTAGCAAGCTGCTAGCAAGCCAGTAATTGATAGCTTACATAGGTAGCTACTTGACACAAAACATGCTCAGCGAAAATGATTCTCTCCATTTTATAAAAAGCAGCATGCAAAATCTGTGGAGAATCAATGCGTTCTGAGTAATTGTGTAGCTGCAGAAAATCTTCTGCCTGTTGCCAAATGCGTGGCAATGCGAGACTAGTCTTAGACAGATTTGCAATTATATTTTTATGAGTAGCTAGTTTGGTTTGGAAGATATTTGCAAGGATTGGGAAGAAAATTATTGTTTATGGTCTTCGGGGTATAAAAGAGCATAATCATTGATGTTATTATTTTCCCCCCGGGAGTTCCTGATTTATTTTGTGGTCCTGTCTACTCTGTTCAATGTGCAACAGCAGTCGCACATGTTTTTGAGAGTGTAATTCTTTAGGAATTATTTTGTACCTCAAACCATTAACAAGTCCAAGCCGCATTTATAGGACGAAAACAGATTATGTTTATTACAATCACATTTAAAGGCTATCAGAAGGTAGATATTTAACCTCGGCTTCATAAAACAGCCAAACATGAGAGGAAAAGAGAGAGACTATTCTGACATACCCACATCGGCTGGTACGGTCTGAGTCCCATTAGGAACAAGGAGTTCCCAGTAAGTGTTGTCAGCATTGTTTCCAGCTACACCGTTCACACTCACCAGGAAAGGACCATAGTTGGGGTCCTCTGTATAAGTGAAACTAGAAAAACCACACAACAATGTATTTTTACATTTTTCTTCTGTAATTTCTGTTGAGATTTGGTGAAATGTCTAAATGACACTATTACGTTTCACATTAAAGACATGCTGAATCCTCCAAGCTTTGATGTAACGAAGGGAACTTTGCACTACAGAGAGTTATCTTTAAATTATCATTCAAAAGTTCTACACAATTTCCTAAACTGTTATGATTAGGGAGAGATCAGAATTTAACAAGGTGAGACTCGGAGGGGAAAAGGAGAGTCATGCTTTTTAAAATTCTGTCTTGGGGAGGGTTAACAGTTTTTTTATTAAGTCCAAGGGAAGGTAATTTAATTTTATAATCGATTACATTTCAGTAGCCTATCTGTCAAACCATTGGAATTTGCATATTGACTGCATTACATAACTTATTTCTATGTCACTTTTCTATTGGCTATTTGATCAGTCCCTCTTTGTGCTTGGCGTATCCAGATTGTGGATATAGTGCAATATATAGTGGGAAAAAGGCACTTAAAAGCTAAAAAAATCAACAACCTTCATGGCGTCACAGAATTTCAGAATCATGAACTAAGTTCTCTACTCAAGAATTTAAGAGTTTCTTTGCAGTCTATGTTCACTGTGGATTGTCTTGAAATATTCAATGGACTTTCAGAGTCGAAGGGAGATGATCCATTGTGGAAAAAGTGAGTGGAACAAATCTTGAGTTGGAGGAATGTTGCTACCGAATGTAAAGAACAGTCCATGTGGATGGTTAGATTATCAGTATGCCTATGAGTTGTTTTGCTCCATTTTCCAACATCATGTAGAAAGAAAGTGGTTTCATGATTGCATGATGAATGCCGATAATGGCATTCCTGTTTTAATAAACAGACGATTGTCAGGAACACTGCTTGTTCTCAACAATGGCACCACATCAATAAAAACATATTGCTTCATTAGTGGAAAAAGACGACAAAGAACAGGACAAGGGAACATCTTGGGAACTTCATCTGGTCGTTGACTTTACTGTAAATTAAGACTATAGGAAGGTCGCCACAGCCTTACTCTGCGCAGACAAATCACGCTCAGAACAGATTCAGCGTGCTAGACCTTTCTATAATAATAAAAATATCGCTCTCTCCGTTAGCTGCAAGGAGGGCATTTAGTTAGTGCAGCATTGTACAAATTAGGCCGTGTATCAGCCTGTGCCATAGTTGTTATAATAGTCATGTTATTTTAGACTTTTGGAAAAGTAAAAACAACCCTATAATATGGGCTCAAATTTTCAGGCACGATGAAATCTTCAAGTTAGAATACATTCTGCGTTTTAAATATTTAGCTAATATAGGCTTTTAAATCTGCATTTTGAATGGGGTAGGTCATGTTTTTTTCCTAAAGGCTCAGGGAGGGTGATGTGAAAATATATTGTCCTTGGGGAAGGCTCAACCATTTTCACATTTTTGGGGGGCTTTATCCTCCGGATACCCCATGTCATAAATAACGATCAGTCCCTTATATCTAACAATCTCTAGAGCATCTAACTATATGGCAGAGTAACCTAAAATCAACTAACTTGAATTCGTTATCTTCCTCCTGTAGTCTTGTCATGGCACCGGCTAAGATCCCTCCAGTTACAATGCCAGCAAGGTAAGTCTTGATCGGTACACCTGAGAGGTTGTTCACTACCACCAGATTAAATGTTGCAGAAGCTGTAGAAAAACAGTGTTCACATTGATGGCTTTGCAAAGTGGTGAACATACTCTAGAAAAATGGTAAACATTTTCAAGAGAAAAGCTCTAAATTACTTCCAGATCTGGAGCTTGAGGTGTACGTTGTAAAGTTTAGGATGATGGTTTCATTAGGAGCTGGAACGTAACAACCAATACCTGTGGAGATAAGGACCAAATAGATAACAGAATGTGACAAACTTAGAATTTGTTTTATTATTTTGGATTTAAAATCAAATAATTACTATGTTGGTTCTTAAAGCAGTCTTTCAAAATGTAATTACATGAAACCTAGACAAAAGGCCTAGTCCAGAAACGTAATGAGATGAGAAAATGGTCACAGTGTTAACAGTTCCATCCTGCTCAATAGACTTTCCCTGCCTGGCCACTGGGCTTCCTGTCTGAATCTGATTCTTCAGATTTTGAGATCTGTTGGTTATCCACTCTGTCATTCATCTATTAATGATTTAGGATTCCTGACCCTTTAACAACAGCCTGCTTCCGTGTGTGTGTGCATGTGTGTGGGCGTGTCAACTTCCAGAACATTGATAAAAGGCATACTCATACGTTGGAAGCACTGATAGCTGTATTTCACATGGACATTTGTGTTGTTTAGGAAAATTTGACCAGAAAACAGTAGGAGACATTAGTTTCTGTATCTGTCCTCTATAATCAAATCATAGTATGCGCAGCATAATTCAAAGCCTTAAATATGAAAAAACTCACTCCATAATTTAAATAATAAATTCCTTTGTTTAATTGTTTCACGGCTCTTGTATTTACTGTATGTATTGAGACAGATGGAGACTTACCCACATCAGCTGGCACTGACCCATTCTTAACAAGGAGCTCCCAGTAAGTGTTGTCAGTATTGTTTCCAGCTACACCGTTCACACTCACCAGGAAAGGACCATAGTCAGTGTTGTTGATGTAGGTGAAACTAGCAAAACAATACAAGTTTTCACCAGTGACACCTGACTACATACTGTATCATGACATCACAGACACCACCAGTAAATCCCACCACCCCAAAGACAACAAAAAATAGAATCAGTGCAATTCTGTTGTTCCTTTACTCACTCAAAAGTCAGCTCAAATGTGTATTGTGTATTTTTATAACCCTTATTAACATGCTAATAACTGCATGGATGTTCACCCACAGTAGGTTAACATTCAAGAGATTATTCTATTTTAGAAATCAGATAAACTGACTTGAACATTGAATTGGTCTCCTGTAGTGTCCTCATTGTACCAATTAAGATTCCGCGGGATGCAATGTCAGTTCTGTAATCCTTGGGGGGTGTTTTCGAGAGGCTGTTCTCTACTACGAGGTCAATGGAATACTCTGTGGAAATTGTCACTTAAAATGTCAATTACACTGTACATGTTATAAAGATTTTCATAACAAAGAGGTCAATATTTTTAACATTACGTTCAGCCAGGATACCAGGAACCAGCAACATCATAGTTGTGAAGAGAGATGCCATGGGTATCTTATTCATTGTGCCTTCAGGAGCCGCTGGAAATGCACAGCATTATTTTTAGACAATCCTTTTTATGTTGAACCTGTAGCCATTCCTTATCCAGGTAAGTTTCTGTGAAAGTTATATTTCCTTCTTCCTCCTGTGCATTTCAGTTTGATTTCATTGGAAAACAAGTGACTTATCACGTGTATTAGCAAATCATTTCCACTAGGCACATGAAACAGCAAAAGACCACCCTTTTTTGGACTTGCTGCTAATTAGTACAGCCAGGCATCAAACAATGCATGGCATGATCAACATTGTAATAAATGCAATTAGATTAATTAAAAGTGGTTTGTGATAAGTTGGAATAAATTTCCATTTAAATAAAAAAATAAAAAAACATACATCACATTAACATAAGTACGACCGGCAGTTCTTTGAGGTTGAGTGAGATAAGATTGAGTTCATAAGACGTTGTGAATGAAGACCGAGCCTATAACATCATGAACAATACTATCATATGCTGCAATAAATAATTTAATTACTCTGTCCCTTGACGACCGGGTACGCGGTCATTATTTCAACCACTATACGAAATCATTATTTCAACCACTATACGAAACGGCTGATTTCTAACAATGGCATTGGAGAACCAAGCTATTGTATATGTAAGAGGTAAGGCGCAAGAGGGTGTGGTATAGGTCAAATATACCATATCTAAGAGTGCCTTGCCACAGCTCTTAGTCGTGGTGTAATGGCAATACAGGTGCTGGTCATATAATTAGAATATCATCAAAAAGTTGATTTATTTCAGTAATTCCATTCAAAAAGTGAAACTTGTATAATGTATACATTCATTTCACACAGACTGATATATTTCAAGTGTTTATTCCTTTTAATTTTGATGATTATAACTGACAACTAATGAAAACCCCAAATTTTGTATCTCAGAAAATTAG
>JACXGI010012213.1:0-17876 GCA_016801175.1 Esox masquinongy | reverse complement strand
CCCCTGCTCCTTCTGACACTAAACAGCCCCCTGCTCACCTGCTCCTTCTGACACTAAACTGGCTTGCAGTTGGAGCACAAATCCAATTCAAGGCTATGGTTCTTGCCTACAGAGCAACAAGAGGAACTTCTCCCTACCTTCTGGCAATGCTCAAACGCTAAATCCCTATCAGGGTTCATCGTGCAGCCACCTCCGGGCTCTGGCCGTCCTGCTCCTTCTGCATTTCCTGAACCACGCACTCAAAGCTCTTTTCTGTCCTGACACTTCAATGGTGAAACCAGTTCCCTTAGAGGTTAGGATAGCATATTCTCTGCCTTCATCAAAAACATCTGAAAACCCACATTTTCATAGTAATACAGCTACCACCTCCTGCTGTCTTTCGTTAACTTTTAATGTTTTTGTATGTTTATTATTTGTACTGTCTTCTTTCTAGTACTGACCTTTGCCGATAACCAACTCAATGCTTAGAATGCACCCAGCTCTTTTAAAATGTATGCACTTAATGAAAGTTGTTAAGAGCATCTGATAAAAGACTAAATTGTAAAATGTAAATATCACGTAATTAGTTGAATAAAGCCCATCTAATTATCACGTAATTATGAACTAATTATCACGTAATTAGTTGAATCATGTTTCACATGATTTCAGGTAAAATACACCTGTCTCTGGAAGGTCCCACACCTGTCTCTGGAAGGTCCCACAATGCCTATCAAAAACTACATCATAAAGATGAGGAAACATTCAAAGCAAATCCGGAATAAAGTGCGTAATAAGGCACCAAATCAGGGGTATGATTTAAAAAATAATGATTTAAAAAAGGTATCAAAAATCCCTGGAGCACAATAAAAAGGACCAAAATGGCAACTCTATATATGTTACAGTCATCCGTGGCTGAGCTGGGACACACTGGCCTTCATTCATGAAACCTTCTCAGAAAACATCTCAGATTCAAGCATGGGGAGAGATGTACCATCATCTCCAAGTATGATTTACGAAACTGTCGCACCCCTTTGAAATTAGCGTTGATATCATCGCAGAATCGGATGAATAGTGCACGCGAGAATGCGCTGCACCTGTCCTTATTTACATATGACACAACGTAATTTATGCGGGTGTGGCGATTGTCAACCTATAAATTGACAGCTTTCAGCATAAATTATAGCCTAAATTCGCTAATTAAGCCCAACGCCGAGGTCCTTAAGAAGAGCAAGCTCTGCCACAAGGGTAACTGCTCAACCCACAACCACTGGTTTATTTATACTCTCACTGGTCAATTTTAAAACCGGTTAGCTATGCATGTTCAGGGATTTTCCTGCATATAAAACTCAAGTTGGCCGCCATCCCAAAATCTCATACCGCCTCGGTGTGTCGGCATGATAAAACATAATTTTGCACTCATACACAAAGTAGCCTACCAGCGAAATACTGCAGCGAATGTGACCATAGGAGGAAACTTTTTTCATATTGGCAGTGTTGCCAGATGGGTAGGTTTCCCCATAAATTGGGCATTTTTTAATGGGCTTGGGCAATTTACAGATAGGGTTGTGAAGAAAAAATTGCGTTTGAGCTTTTTTTGTGGAGTATGCAGATTTTACGGTATATTGTCAATGATCTGGCAACCTTGCACACCGGACCTGACTGGTCCTGACATCGCCGAGATGAGTAACGTCGGAAAAATAAATGGACCTGAGTTTTCTTTACACCCAAACACGGCAAAATATTTCAATAAAATAATAACGCCTAAACTACAAACAATCCGCATAACATTTAAGGTTTCAGACGACTTCTAGTTGAATCAAAGATTTTTTTTCAATAGAGTTCGCTGGACGGATGATGATGACTGCGGAAAAGATTAGATTAGGGTTAGATCATTATTAGATTATTACCCATGAAGACCTACTGTATCCAAAGACATTATATATGCAATATACCCTACTGTGTAATAATACAGAATTAACATATTGTAGCTGCGGCCACCTTCGTTTGTGTTCTATGTGTGTGCACTGCTCATGTTAGGAGATGTTTGTTAGAGTAAGCTTTCTGGTTATATTTCCTCACCGTCTCTGTGTGTCATCGCCTATGTTGGCCTGTCGGTGTCATTTAGCAACTGCAGTTCCATTGTGATTGTCTAATGCTTTAATGTTAAATAGAGCAGACAGTTTAACCAACTATGGAGTCTCCGTCTACTGACGGAGTATGTATTGTGATCCTAGCGACGCCTCTGGGTGCAGTTAAATACTGGGGTTTGTATACATACACAGCTATAACATGAATGGAGCTGTTTATACACGGTGTGGCTATAAACGGGGAATTACGGTAGTCTGAGCAGACAGAACGAATGTGTGCGCTTGAGCATTTAGGCCTATATTATTTTCTTTCTTTAAATTAGTTAATTCTATTCATTTAAAACTTTGGATTATTCATATGTTAATTTTTATATAAATACATTCGGCTCTTCTGATATGCGAGCCGGCTCCCAACGTTCACCTACAAGAGCCGGCACTTAGAGCCGACTCGTTCGCGAACAACCCATCACTACCAAGTACAGCTGAAGGAAGTAGCATAAATTAGGAAAATTGTTTACAGTGCCCATCCTCACAAGGGTCTCTAATTGTAATACACCAACATATTACATTATGACACTTATGAAAATTGCCTCACAAATTGATCCTCATCTGCACAAGTTTTTCTTTAATCGGGTAAGAAAAAATTTGAGGGTTTTCATTCGTTGTCCTTATGCTGCCATCTCTTGGAAGTATATAGTACCTTACTTTGGAAAACGTTTCTACAATGTCACTAAGTTTACGGACATCTTACTAAACTGCTAATTCATCAGAATTGTCCTATAACATCTAACATTAGCCTTCACAATTTCAGAAACACACATTACTTTCCTAACACTGATCCAGCCTAAGTTAAATGCTATACAAGCAGACGATGCTGTCTACTTCAAATCTCTCAAATGTAGATTTTCCGATTTTTTAAAAGTTGGCCACCGTTTTAATCAGGAGGACCTCCCCTTTTAAACAAGACAGGCTAGCGGCTTTCATGTCATCACACACTAGCCAAGAAAACTTTTTCCTCTTTGGAACTCTGAGCTCCACTCATTGCATTCCTGGGTAGGGGCATGTCAGTCCTCACAGGCAAATATCTTAAAATGTAGATTTTAGAATTTTTTCAAGTGGGACATCATTTTAAATCATGAGAATCTCAGCTTTTTAATAAGATATGACAGTCCAGCAGGCTTTCATGTCATCAAACTATACTAAAATAGTCGGAAATTGCATTTGTTTTATACTTCCACGTAACGCAGGTTTAAGTGCAACTGATACCGTAACGGACTAGACGCTGTTATTTTTCAGTTTCGTCATGAAATAAATTTAAAGTAATAAAATAAAATAGGACACCTGTTTTGGTGCCATTTTGAGGAAATGGAATTTTAAGCTTCATTCAGGTCAGCAGAGGCTCAACGAAGGTTCAATTCAGTTCATTTGTTATGGGCTTGCGCTAGCGATCCAGCTCAGCCAGCGTTCTATGACAGTTTTAGGGCCGTGGGTGAATTTTTATGCGTTCTATTGTCCAGCCTAACAATAATTACAAATACCAGCCCTGTCTGTGAAATGATCGTATGATCATTTTAAGATCAAATTCGATAATCCGCATGTTTCATGAATGAGGGCCACTGTTGTTACTGCAGTGCTTCCCCACTGTGCATTCTGGGGCTGGCAGCATCACGCTATTGCGATGCTTCTTTCGTCGAGGAAAAATGGATGATACAGAGAAATCCTAGAAAAAAACTAGCTGACGTCTACAAGGGATCTGGGACATGGGAGAAGATACATTATCCAGCCGAACAATGACACTAACATTTCAGCCAATGTCACACTGGAGTAGCATAAAAACAAAAAATCCAATGCCCTGGAGTGGCCCAGTCAAAGCCTTCGATCCAATTAAGAATACATAGAAAGAGGTGAAAATTGCTGTTTACCATTGGTCGACATCCAAGTCGACATCCAAGATGAATTGCTGTGTCTGGATGTATAAAGCTGGTAGGGACTGATTCAAATAGACCTATGGCAATAATTGCTGCCACTTGTTGCCTCTCCCAAATATTGACCTGGGTAAATATGCTAATTTCTAATAAACTATTTTCTGTTTTGTATTTGTTATTAATTTAGAACAACGTGTAGATTTTATTTTTCACTTTGACAGTATGGACTTGTTTGAGTTGATCAGTTGCAAAAACTTGACCTAACCTCTTTTAAGCTTTGGATTGCACACTTTAACTCTGATATTCTCCTACAACGCAAGCAATGGATTTAGTTATCATATATAATTATCTGCTCTGCTGTTCAGTATCATGGCTAGTTTTGCCAGGTTGGCCTATGAGAAAAGCTAGCAGCTAGCCATTTAAAAATTATATCTAGGGCTGCACGATATATCGTTTGAGCATCGACATTGCGATGTACGCATCCGCAAGTCACATAGCAGAACGTGCGATTTAGTAGGTAAACATATCAGTCTACAATATATTTTTTTTCAAATGGAAAACTAGCATTATATCTGTCTGATATAAGGTAATTTCCTCTCAGTTTATGGGTTATTGGATACACAGTTTATTATTATTCTTATTTTAAACACGGAGTTCGTTGCTGCACGTGGTTGACATGCAGGCTCTGCTTGCGCGTGACCAAATGATGAGCGAGGGACAGGCAAAAAAGACCGAAATGGAGAATTTGGTTGCAAAAAGAAATACATCGTCAATTATATGGAAATATTTCGGCTACAGACAGGATGATGTTGACCAAAAACAGGTACTTTGTTGAGATTGCCTTGCAATTGAGGCCACAACAGGAGGCAACACGACCAACGTGTTCGATCATTGAAGGCGGCACCACAAATCTTCGTATGACGAGTGCAAAGCATCTCAATGCCGTCCAAAGCAAAAATCTATTTCGGATGCATTTGCCAGTATTACACCATACGAGAAAGGTTCCAAACGGCAGAGAGAAATCACAGATTCAATAACATTTCATGTCGCCAAAGACATGGAACCAATTAACACGGTTACCAAAGAGGGTTTTAAAAACATGATCCGGTCGCTTGACAAGCGGTATGTAATGCCATCACGCAACTATTTTTCTCAAGTTGCCATCCCAGAGCTGTATGAAAAATGCAAGGCACAAGTTGAAACAGAGCTGTCACAAGTGGAATATTATACAGCAACAACAGACTTTTGGTCCAGCCGGACAACGGAGCCCTACATAAGTCTGACCGTACAATTTATTAATGAGGACTTCCACCTGAAAAGTCGCTGTTTGCAAACTGCATTTTTCCCAGAGGATCATACAAGTGAGAACATCGCAACAGGGATGAGAGAAGCTTTAGCTGATTGGGGACTAAATGAGAGTCGTCTAGTCTGTATAACAACAGACAATTCCGCCAACATGGTGAAGGCTCCACCTGAACAAGTGGACCAGATTGCAGTGCTTTGGCCACAGACTGCCTCTTGCAGTTGGTAAGTTATTCCCAATTGCGCATTCTATTTTACTACTGTTGCTATTGCTATTGCTATACTATTACTGTTACATATTAATACCTAGCAACCTGTTCTGAAATATAACAATTTTCAGAAGTTTCATAAATTTTAATTGTAGAGGATGGGGCTGGGGAAGAATGAATGATACAGACTGTCAGGTTGATAGCCAAAGCTCTTTCTGAATACATCCTGTATTTTTTCATATCGCAATATTGCAGAAAAAGAAAATATCGCAATGTCAGTTATTTCTAATATCGTGCAACCCTAATATGTCCACATACTGACCTCAATATCTCCAGTTTACAGTGTGGATCCTCAAGTCCATCCTTACAGAGCAGCCTCAGCCATGAATCCTGCAGGTCATTGTAACTCAGGTCCAGCTCTCTTAGGTGAGAGGAGGTTGAGATGAGAGCTGAGATCAACACTCGATAGAATCTGACCGTGAGGTTACACCCATTCAACCTAAATCGGAAGTAGAACAAAATTATTGTTTACTTTATATTGCTATACTGTATACATGGTCTTTGTAAATGTACTTTAACATAAGTACTTACAAAACTCTTTTTGAAGCTTTGACCACTGGCAGCATCTTCCAAAGACCATCGTCAGATGTGGAGAATTTCTTCAGGTCAAATTCAGCCAGCTCTACATTCAGCTCTCTCAGATGGGAAGGATTTGACCACAGAGCTGATGCCAGAGAATCACCACCCTTTTCAGTGACTCCACAGTCAAACAGCCTACAGAATGTTTAAATATATATTGAATTTCAACAGTGCATACCATAAGTCACATACATTGCTCAATGACAATGACCAAATTCACAGGTCTAACAAGAAAAAAAAACATTTAGCCAAACCATTAGTGGCCTGGAGACATGCATGCAGTTAATTTCGATATAAGACACACATGATATGTTAATTTAGTCTGTCACAAACATAATTTGTCAAAAATGTAATTCAGTTTGAGCATGTATTTTTCTTTGTTCATATTTAATGGATTTGATCTTTTATTTGCTTCAAGAGCCTTCTGCAGACATTGAAAGCAGCAGTGCAGACTCTTGGGATTCTCTGTTCATTCAAGGTCTTTGGTTAGGATATGGCAGAATTGGTATTGTGGGAACAACATAATCCAAAACATTTCTAATGACGCTGCAGGCTTCTGATGTATATTCCTCAGTGTTGTTGAATCAGTCCTATGTGAGCATGTACCAGTCTGGAGAACATGTACACATTTCTTTGTGTAGATGTCCTTCCATAAGTTGTTTGTTCAAAGTGAGAAGGAACAGGTCGGCTGAATAGGGGACGGGGATTAAACTACAGATGTGTACATATCATTTAAATTGTTTTCCCTCTCATGGGGCATAGTACATCTTGGTTTAGTTGAATTTATTCAAATATGATTCAAATTCAAGCAGCAAATAATAGGGACAGCATTTTACCATCAACTACACCAAGTTGGGTGAGCATTATATGTTCAGTTAATCAGAAACAGCGTTTTTTATCGGCCACATTTCCAGGAGCACAACAGAACTGGCAATCCTGCATGTTCCTCTGCAATTCAAGTTCTTGTTTACTTTTCAAACATTTGGACATTGACCAACAGAAAACTAAGATGAAGTAGAGGTATTCACTGGTCCAAAAAGATCTGTACCGAAATAAACCAACGCCTTTCCCACCCAACCATATTTGCATAAATTTAAATTAAAAAAAACGTTAGACCCATTCCGAGTGGACTCGAAGAAAAACAGATCCGTTCCGAGAAGTATTGTACAAAAAACGAAAAACAGACCCATGCCCGTCCGGATCGAAGAGATCCGTCCAGTACTGCATTGGGTCTGCCCTACCAGTACCGACAGATCCGTCCAGTACTGCACTGGGTCTGCCCTACCAGTACCGACAGATCCGTCCAGTACTGCATTGGGTCTGCTCTACCAATACCGACAAATCCAATCAGTACTGCATTGGGTCTGCCCTACCAGTACCGACAGACCCGATCAGTACTGCATTGGGTCTGCCCTACCAGTACCGACAGATCCGATCAGTACCGACAGATCCGTCCAGTGCTGCATTGGGTCGGCCCTACCAGTACCGACAGATCCGATCAGTACCGACAGATCTGTCCAGTACTGCATTGGGTCTGCTCTACCAGTACCGACAGATCCGATCAGTACTGCATTGGGTCTGCCCTACCAGTACCGACAGATCCGATCAGTACCGACAGATCCGTCCAGTACTGCATTGGGTCTGCCCTACCAGTACCGACAGATCCGATCAGTACCGACAGATCCGTCCAGTACTGCATTGGGTCTGCCCTACCAGTACCGACAGATCCGATCAGTACCGACAGATCCGATGAGTACAAACAGATCCGTTCAGTACTGCATTGGGTCTGCCCTAACCACCGTAGAAATAGAAAGAAGCCTCAAAATGGTGCAGCAGCCAGCCAGCGCCATCAACAGCACAAGCTTATTGTGTTAAACTTCCTAAAACAAATGATGTAACCTACAAGTACAAAATGTTTTATTTATTTATTCAGGGCTCGACAATAACGATGGCCCGTTGTCCCCGGGCCAGTAAAAAGTAAAGTCGGACTAATAAAACTAGCAAATCACTGTCCCAATCGGGCCACTGCAAAAAAAAAAAATTTAGATTGAAAAAAATAATAATCGCATTATAAAATTGACATACTCCAGTTGTTTCATAATCTGGCACACACACAAATAACAACCTTGCAGCTTTTTGAATGCGCTGTTGGCCAGTCAATAATTGAGCAGTGAGGTGGCGCGTGGCTGTGTGTTATTATTGTTTTTCAATGTAACATTTAAAAAGTCGCGTGAATCACTCCAGCGAAGGATAACTACAAGCTCAAACAAAAGCGAACATTTGACGTCAGTGCAAAAAAATATTTACCAGTTTCGACTTCGATGGAACTCAGATGCACTGTGTCATCTCTCGTAAATTCCCAGAGCAGTCAAATGAGGTTCTTTTTGCCGGACCGTGTAAGCGGAGCCGGCCTAGAAGAGCGAATGTCACTGCCTGACTGACTGATTGACGTAGAAGATGTGGACTACGGAACAACAGGTCCCGCGTTCGAGTCCAGTCACAGTTAAAACACATTATGCCTTAGGATCTGTTCAGGAAAGACAAAACTTTGCTGGCTACAACCTACAACCAAAAGCAAACAGCACCTGGTCGGCATGACAGCCAAGCAGGTGGCTGATAATCCTTCTTCAGGGCCCTTGACCGTCCTGGTCAGGAATTTAAATGCAGATGCCCATTGGGTGATCGCACGACTTAAAACAACCGCATACTATGTAACTAAGACGGACCAGCCGTTAAACGCTTTGTGGTCTTGACTGCATGCATTGCATTAAATAGATCTAAGCCTAAACATTCACTCACTGAATGCACATCCATGAATATATTTTTTAAATAATTTAAAATGACAGAGAAGCATGTGCCTATAGAGACAGATATCCTGTCGGCATTTTCCTATTCAATATTGACATTAATTCTGATATTCTTGTCGGCATGTCGGTCGATTCCTACATATTGGCCAAGTCCTCAAGGAAGAGAAGAATTCATTCAAAACCAAGTATAATCTTTTATAAATCTTGCTCCGCTTAACTCATGGGTGCTGACTGCAGAATGATATATTAATAGTGAATGGATTCAGTGCATGCATATAAGCCTGTATCATAGGCATGTTTACAAATAGATATAAAGTACTCTGCAAGCTTGCTGGTGCCACCACGCTCACACCAAAGCCGAAGGCACCGTCCACTTACACAGCTCTTATAAGTGGAATTCACTATTTGATGGAAGACTGAGACCCTCTATAAGAAATATGCTAAAGGCCATCTTTAACAGTCTAAATATTTTAGTCTTGACAAGAAAAATCTCAACATTAATGAATAACTTAAAATAAATATAACTAAAATATACATTAACCTCTTCAAATAAATAATCTATACAATTATATGGAATGTTTGAATTCTTACTGAAAAGGGTTTAATAATTTTTCTTTTTTCATAATTTTTACAAAATCCCACGGAACCCCTGCAATTATGCCAAGTGGTTCAGGGGTACGGGGATGGACAGACAGGGAGTAGGGCTGGTTCAGGGGTACGGGGATGGACAGACAGGGAGTAGGGCTGGTTCAGGGGTACGGGGATGGACAGACAGGGAGTAGGGCTGGTTCAGGGGTATGGGGATGGACAGACAGGGCAGACAGCTGCTGAGCCTGAAGCTGTATCTGTTGGCCCTGTATCTGTTGGCCCCTGTATCTGTTGGTCCCTGTATCTGTTGGGCCCTGTATCTGTTGGGCCCTGTATCTGTTGGGCCCTGTATCTGTTGGGCCCTGTATCTGTTGGGCCCTGTATCTGTTGGTCCCTGTATCTGTTGGCCCTGTATCTGTTGGTCCCTGTATCTGTTGGTCCCTGTATCTGTTGGCCCTGTATCTGTTGGTCCCTGTATCTGTTGGTCCCTGTATCTGTTGGTCCCTGTATCTGTTGGTCCCTGTATCTGTTGGGCCCTGTATCTGTTGGCCCTGTATCTGTTGGTCCCTGTATCTGTTGGTCCCTGTATCTGTTGGTCCCTGTCCAACTTTTGAGCACAACTGTATGGCCTCCTCCAATCTACAATAGATTATACCACCATATGGCCTCCTCCGATATACAATAGATTATACCAATGTATAGCCTCCTCTAATCAAGAATAGATAATAACAATATATAGCCTCCTCTAAATAAGAATAGATTATACCAATGTATAGCCTCCTCCAATCTACAATAGATCTCTCTCTCTCCAGCAGCAGCCAGTCAAGGAGGTGATCACAAGCCTACAATTTTAGTTTCAATTGATTGAAAGATTTTAGATAAACTTATTTATTTAAGATAACAGCTGCCTTTACATCAGAAATGTGTTATTTATGTTTATTACATAATGGACGGATCCAATAGGTCCAGTCAGTAAATACAATATTATAGCACATACACGAGACCCATCGCAATAACGTCAGACCCGACCCAGATCCGAGAAAAAAGTAAAAATGTTGGACCCAGACCTGCTTGTGTCCTGGGTCGGATCTCAGAATTTAGAGTCTGGTGGACCCGTGAAGACTTCTAAGATGAAGCTGTGTGGGTGGATGCTTGGAGAACGCCTTGCATTTTTCATTTTAATCGCCTGCTTGATTCTGTTACCAGTAAATTATATTTACCTCAGTGTCTCTAGTTTACAGTTTGGACTCTCCAGTCCAGCAGAGAGGAGCTTCACTCCTGCATCCTGCAGGTCATTGTTACTCAGGTCCAGTTCTCTCAGATGGGAGGACGCTGAACTAAGAGCTGAGGCCAACACTTCACAGCATTTCGCTGTGAGGTTACATCTGTCCAACCTAAGTGAAAAATAGAAACAGAGATGGACAAGAACAATATGTTGTTTGACAATATAATAATTTAATTAAATTATTTCAATTTAAATGTAAAATTAAACAATCCAATAATTTTGCTTTATTCAGGAAACATTTTCTGTGTGATGACATGATTTTTATGTTGTACTTACAAAGCTGTTCTGGAGGCTTTGATTACAGGCAGCAACCTCTGAAGACCTTCCTCAGACTTGGAGTATTTTTTCAGGTCAAATACATCCAACTCCTCTTCTGAAGTCAGCAACACAAAGACCAGAGCTGACCACTCTCCAGGTGACAGCTGGGCATCTGAGAGACTTCCTGAGCTCAGGTATCTTTGAATCTCAACCACTAAAGAACAGTCATTTAGTTCATTCAGACAGTGGAACAGATTGATGCACCTCTCTGGAGGGGGATTCTCCCTGATAATCTCCTTGATGTACTTGACTGTTTCCCTTCTAGTCTGGGAGATGCTTACTGTCTGCGTCAGAACACCTTGTAAGAGAGTTTGATTTGACTCCACTGAGAGGCCCAGAAGGAATCGGAGGAACAGGTCCAGGTGACCATTCCCACTCTGTAAGGCCTGGTCCACAGCACTCCTGAACAAAAGGCTCATTTCAGGTTCATTTTCTTGTTTGTGTTCTTTGAGGGTTGACTGTGGTTGAGCCATAAGATTGATGTTGTCATTGATAAATGTGAGAAACACATACAATGCAGCCAGAAACTCCTGGATGCTTAGATGCACAAAGCAGTACACAACATTCTGGAAAGGCCCATAATCCTTTCTGAAGACCTGTGTACACATTCCTGAGTACACCAAGGCTTCTTTGACATCAATGCCACACTCTTTCAGGTCTTCCTCATAAAAGATCAGGTTACCTTTCTCCAGCTCTTGGAAGGCCAGTTTTCCCAGGGCCATGACACTCTTTTTACCTAAATGTGGATCCGTCTTATATTTCTCATTCATCTGTTTGATATGATATACCACTAAGCCAATGTACAGTTGAGTCATAGACTTGGGCATCTCTTCTCTATTTGCATTCAACATGTGCTGAAGAACTGTGGCGGAGATCCAACAGAAGACTGGTATGTGGCACATGATGTGAAGGCTCCTCAATGTCTTTATATGTGAAATTATTTTGCTGGCCAGGATCTCATCATCCCTGAATCTTTTCTTGAAGTACTCCTCCTTCTGAGATTTATTGAAACCTTGTACCTCTGTTACCCGGTCAACAAACTCTGGAGGGATCTGACTGGCTGCTGCAGGTCGGGAGGTTATCCATATTAGAGCAGAGGGTAACAGATTCCCCTTGATGAGGTTTGTCAGCAGTACATCAACTGAGGTTCTCTCTGTGACATCACAACAGATCTCACAGTTCTTGAAGTCTAGAGGAAGTCGACATTCATCCAGACCATCAAAGACAAACAAAACTTTATACTCGCCAAATGCAGAGATTCCCAAGTCTTTGGTTTGCCTATAGAAGTGTTGAAGAAGATCCATCAAGCTGTGCTTCTTCATCAAATTAAGCTCTCGAAAAGACAGAGGAAATAAAAACTGGATATCCTGATTGGCTTTTCCTTCAGCCCAGTCCTGAATAAACTTCTGCACAGAGACGGTTTTTCCAATGCCAGCAACACCCTTTGTCAATACAGTTTTGATAGGTTTGTCTTGACCAAATAAGCATTTAAAAATGTCGTTGCATTTGATTGGCGTCTCTAGATGTACTTCTCTCTTTGATGCCATCTCAATCTGTCTTATCTCATGTTCATTGTTGACCTCTCCACATCCACCCTCTGTGATGTACAGTTCTGTGTAGATCTTACAGAGTTGTGATGAGTTTCCTTGTCTTGGAATTCCCTCAAATATATTTTCAGACATATTTTTCAGGTGTGATTTCAATTTAAGTTGGCTCTTCATAACAGGATCATCTACAAGTCCTAACAATGCAGAGAAAAAAGTTTTTTGTTTTCAAAAGAGTAATTGACCTAAAAAATAAACATTTTTAATAGTGACTTATCACTGCTAACATGCTATGTATGAGACACATGTAACCTTTTTGAAGTTGATCATTTAAACTTAAAACAGTTTTCAACCTTTCAATGAGGCATCTATAATTACGAAATGTTCAAGAAAGAATACAATAACCAGTAAATTCACTATATAAACTCAGTTAGCCATGAAATTCTAGTTTGAAAGCAAGTGGTTGAGTATATTGGCACATACATGAGATATTACAAAATTTTACAACCAGTGGACAAAAATCATGGAATTCATCTTTCAAGTTCCATTAAGGGAGACAATCATCTCCATTACATTCATTGAAGTTCAAGGTAATTTCTAGCTGAAGTGCATAGGTTCTTCAACATCAAATCCTGAGGTTAGCCTTTACTAGTACATATTACTAAAAGCACTTTCAAAATAAGGGACTTAAATAATTACTTTGTTCCAATGTGTCACCAAGCCCCTTTTGGTTCATGTTCCTCAGGACAAACAGCGTAATATTCAGAGCCCCTTCTCTGGCTCTGCTCTCCTGCTTCTCATCTCCAGGGTCCACCACTTCTTCACCCTCTCCCTGGTTCTCATCCACCACTTCTTCACCCTCTCCCTGGTTCTCAAAGCATTCTGGCAAATCTGGACTCAAAATCCTCTTGAATCTGTTCAGCTCTTTCTTCACATACTTGACAATATTCTCTTCAAGTGACTTAAATAAAAAATATAGAGAATACAGATAAAAATTTGTTGAACATTGGCCCTGAAAACAATCCCTTCATAAACATTTGATTGATGTGTCTGCTTTTAAAATGTATCGATTTGCCTAAACAAGAACAAATATACAACAGCTCACCCTGAATATGAATTCCAGGTCTGTTTGACTCTGGACAGACTGAACACTGGGAATATTTGATCTCTCTTTTTGGTCTCTGTGGACAGATAATTCTTTGAAACAACAGACACACCTGGGTAACACACAGGAAAACCATTAGAAAACTGGGGCCTCACATCATATGAACGTGTCTTCATTTCAATTAATGAAATATAACTGATCTTTTATCCTGCCTTACTCCTTTGGAAGGCCTGCAATTTATTAGGCTGCAGATTAAAGTGACATTCACAGTTCAGAGGTAGAGCCCTGAGATGAGCTTGACTTCCAATCTTGAGGGGTCTTATTTTGTTGACATGATTAACATTTGGCTTAATAAAATAAATATTGTAAAACATTATTAGAAAATTAATATTGCTCCCACTCCTAAATTAATTAGCTAGTGTAGCTAACACCACATTGTATTTGTGAGTTGTTGGCGACTATTTCTGGGGACCTTTTACCATCATCAATACCTCCATCAAACAAACCAACCAAGCAATCCAGGCCAGTTATTTTATCCAATGCCATCCCGGCATTGGGTAAAATAATCAGGGAAGTTAAGCCAAGAAATGACTTGAAACTGTTGGGTTGTTTGGTTGGTTGGTTTGTTTGCTGTATAACGTTATGAATACATGTTATGAATACATTCACACCAGCATTGACAGCCCACAGGGCAGACAGAGGAGTTGATCAGGGAAGAATGGAGGTCCCCAGAGATAGTCGTCAACAATTTACAAAAACAGTGGCAGAGCTTATTATCCTCCTGAAAGAGGCCAGTGCCATCAGGGGATACCATTGCCATGAAGGGGTGTACCTGGTCTGCAACAATGATTAGGTAAATGGCATGTGTCAAATTGACATCCACATGAATGCCCAGACCCAGGGTTTCCCAGCAGAACATTGCCCAGAGCTTCACACTGCCTCCACCGGCCTGTCGTCTTCCCGCAGTGCATCCTGGTGCCATCAATTCTTGTACATCCACATGATGTACAAGAAAACGGGACTCTTCAGACCAGGTGATATTCTTCCACGGCTCCAAGCTCCAGTTCTGACGCTCGTGTGCCCATTGTAGGCGCTTTCAACGGCAGTCACAGGGGTCTTCATGGGCACTCCGACTGGTCTGCGGCTACGCAGCCCCATACACAACAGGGCATGATGCACTGTGTGTTGTGACACATTCCTCCTGTAACCATCATTAAAATCTTCTGTGACTTGTGCCACAGGAGACCTTCTGTCAGATCGGACCAGATGAGATCTGCTCCATTAGTTTTGTTTGACAGGCACTCTTATAGGCCTAAATTATGCTGGTATTCACCATCATTGCTGTAGTTCACTGTAACAATACCTGACCTAGCAGTGAAGTACACAGGTTCAGAGTATGATGTCACTTGACATGAGCTGTATCCCTTCTAGCCATGACCGATTCAGAAAGACAGAATACGGTGAATTCTCAAGTGGGTGTGGCTCGTCTCCAGTGCTACCATGCTATTACATTAGTGTAGGTAAACTCTTAGCCCCCTCTGTTCACCAATATGACAGTTCTAAACTAGCTATTAGAATAGATTCAACTACACTACTACACTATATAGTCAGACATGATACAGTGAAAACCAGGAAGAGACCAGAATCCATCATCTCTTACCCTTGTTCAGTAGAAATGCCTCCCTCTCTGAACTTTATTGGTTGTTGCATAGACCAGTCACTCTTCATGGACAGACAGCTGGGTACAGGGGAGTCTGGTCTCTCCTGGTGGATCAGGCTTCAACACAGAGACAGACCTTCAGAATCTAATCATTTCTGGCTAGTGATGATCATTTCTAATCACTGATACCAGCAGATACAAGCTCAGACAGAAAATATCAGTATTGACACACAAATTATGGACACACTCAAACACACCTCTTTCTTAACCCTCCTACCTGTTAGTTTTGCTTTCAGTGTCATGTTCACCAGAGAGACTCATCTTAGAGGCAGTGGTCTCCTCTTCCTCTCTCCTCCCCACAGAGAGACTCATCTTAGATCCAGCGGTCTTAAAAGTTCCTAAAGCACCTTCCAAAACGCAGAAAACAGAGTGGTACAAAGCCAGTAGTTGACCTCTAACCCAAAAAAGATTTGACCACAATGTCAGCCCAGAAAAAACCAATGCAGAGTTTAGCTTGCATTCATCAAGTACACCAGCATACACTATATGACCAAACTTATGTGACCACCCCTAATAATTATTGAGTTCAGGTGTTTCAGCCACACCCATTGCTCACAGGTGCATAAAATCACAGCACATCGCCATGACATCTCCATAGACAAACACTGGCAGTACAATGGGTCGTACTGAAGAGCTTAGTGACTTTAAAAGTGGTTGGGGCCCTAAGTGACCGCCTATTTCACATATGCATACGGCCGGCCCTGCCTGTGAGTTAGGTAATAGAGTTGTAATAATACAAATGTTTTTAAAATAAAATACAGACAATTGATTTGGAAAAAATAGGTGTACTTTTGAGAGGATACGTACAGGAACACAACACACGTTTGTCGATCTCCAGCTCAAATGGATAGCAAGCAAGCAAGTTTATTTATATAGCATAATTCATACATTGAAGCAATTCAATGTGCTTTACAAAGAAGAAAAAAAATATAAAAATACAATAACATCAAAACAAATGAAAACATCATAAAAAATAGACTAAGAAAAAAATAAAAAGAATAACAACAGGATAAAAACATAGGAAGCTATAAGGCTAAACTGTGTGGTTAAGTTTAGGTGTTCAGTCATAGGCACGTGAAAAGAGAAGTGTTTTTAACCTGGATTTAAAAATTGATACGTTTGGGGCACGTCTAAGATCTTCTGGTAGTTTATTCCAGTTGTGTACAGCTGACCTGTGTTCATGGATCTAAGAGCCCTGCTCGGTTTATATTCTTCAAACATATCAGAAATGTATTCGGGTCCTAAACCATTCAGTGATTTATACACTAAAAGCACCACTTTAAAATCTATTCTGTAACTGATTGGAAGCCAATGTAAAGATTTAAGAACCAGAGTGATGTGCTCTGTTCTCTTGGTCCTGGTTAACATTCTAGCAGCAGCATTCTGAATGAGCTGCAGCTGTTTTACAGTCTTTTTGGGAAGTCCAGTTAAGAGGCCATTACAGTAGTCAACCCTACTAGAGATAAAAGCATGGATGAGCTTCTCTTGGTCTTTTTGAGACACCAGGCCCTTAATTCTTGCTATATTTTTAAGATGGTAGAATTCTGTTTTGGTGACTGCTTTGATATGACTGTTAAATTTAAGGTCTGAGTCTATCAGAACACCAAGATTACGCACTTGATCCCTGGTTTTAAGGGCCAGAGAATCCAGCTCTTTACTAATACTTGTTCTTTTATTTTTGTTGCCGAACACAATTATCTTGGTTTAATTGTAGACAATTTTGGTTCATCCAGGTATTTATGTGCTCTATACAGTGACACAGTGAGTCTATTGAGCTGTTGTCATACGGTTCGAGAGCCATATATATTTGAGTATCATCAGCATAGCTATGGTAGTTAATATTGTTGTTCTGTAGAATTTGGCCCAGAGGTAGCATATAGAGATTGAACAGAAGCGGTCCGAGAACTGATCCCTGTGGAACTCCGCATGTTATAGCCACCCTATCAGATTCATGATTACCAATGGTGACAAAGTAACTCCGGCTATCTAGATAAGATCTGAACCAATCAAGGACTGTCCCGGAGAGTCCTACCCAATTTTCTAGCCTATCTATAAGTGTTCTATGATCTACAGTGTCAAATGCTGCACTGAGATCTAATAGAACCAGAACTGTTATTTTATCCGAATCAGTATTCAGCCGTATATCATTTAAAACTTTAATCAGGGCCGTTTCAGTACTGTGGTGAGGTCGGAAGCCTGACTGAAATTTGTCTAAGAAATCGCTTGAGGTCACAAAATTGCTGAGTTGATTGAAGAAAACCTTCTCAATGATCTTGGCTATAAAAGGGAGATTTGATATAGGTCTATAGTTGTTCATTATAGATGCATCCAGTGTTCTCTTTTTTAATAGGGGCTTAATGGCAGCTGT
>JACXGI010012212.1:0-23235 GCA_016801175.1 Esox masquinongy | reverse complement strand
TGAATTTGGGGTTTTCATTAGTTGTCAGTTATAATCATCAAAATTAAAAGGAATAAACACTTGAAATATATCAGTCTGTGTGGAATGAATGTATACATTATACAAGTTTCACTTTTTGAATGGAATTACTGAAATAAATCAACTTTTTGATGATATTCTAATTATATGACCAGCACCTGTATATATATATATATATATAATCACATTCAGTCCACGTGAGATTACCCGTAGAAGAATACATGAATGGTTTGTGGTTCCTAATCACATTGGATCACATTAAATGGGAGGAAAAGTGAGTCTGGCGCTTTAAGTGCAGGACGGTTCTGTGTATTCTGTGCGCTCCAAGTGGCGCGTTTGGAATTGTATTGAGGTTTCTATGGGGCTCTTATCCTGAAGACTTGCTCGCTTTTTTATTATTGTGAATTTAAACACAATCAACTTCTGTTAGGAATATGTGTTTGAGATAATAAACATTTTATAGGGAAAAGGCGCGCGGTGTTTAGTCGACGGATTTTTCGTTCATTTTACCATCGGTAAGTGATCTAGTATTGTCTTCCAATAGAAGCATTCATCCATGTGATTTCCTTTGTCTAATGCAAATGACCCATTACGATTTTTATTTACGTATATTATACGTTGACTTTTTTAACTTGTTATTTACAATATTACTAGTGAATTCATTTGTGTAGGTGAACAAGTTTGATAGTGTGGATAGTGGCCATCTTTGTACCACAGTAGTCTTATGATTCAAGTACAGTTTGTGGATGGCATTAGCCTGGCCTAGCCTATTATGTATGCCTAATACATCTGTTTTATGAAAGATTAAGCAATGAACAATTATAATTTAAAAACCGAATATAAAATCGTCTAGTATGTGGGTTACAGTGGACTGTTCAAAGAAAGAACGGTGTGCGTCAACGAAATGGAATAAACAAGTCAAATAATTGGACGTCCCAGTGATTTCTGGTCCATTAAATTCTCAGACTCGGACCCTACCTACCCGCGCAACCAGATATATTTGAATACTTCTTAGTGTTTAAACCTTTTCATAATTTTGAAAAAATAGTATTTTTGAGATATTTACGTGTATATTTTTCAGCTTTCTTGAAATTCCATATAATAGTCCTAACAGTAAACGCAAGTCTACGAAATATCACACAACGCTAATGTCACTTATTTTAAAAAGATATAGAATTTCAGGAAAGTCATTGCATCTCCATGACTGTCAATCGTTTTCAGCTACAAAAATAACAGTCTTTCTAAAATTAATCCGCACCATTGAACGTATTCTAAGCAAGCCTTTAACTGGATGCTGATCTTTTTCACTGTGAAATTCCAAATCTAGTTAAAATTATGAATATTTGAGAATATTCCAAAAGCTCAGGTGAGGGTTTCAGAATGGGTAATACACCCTGGGCAGCCATCCAAACATGAACCTCCTGCAGTGAGCCCCTTGGTTGTTTCACAGGAGATGGTGTGGCATTGACACATGAGGCTACTTCATTTGAGCAGCCTACATTGACTGGTACAATTCAATTCAAGATATAGCAGGCTCTACCATTTTAAAATGACAGAATTATGTTTATCTGACAGTAGGTCTACAAAATGAAGTGTTCTGTGTGGCAGTTAATTTGTTTCTTTGGACCTCATAGATACAACTCTACATTATCCTAGCCTACAAACCATGACAAACTGCTAAGCATTATACCTCTTTAGCTAAGACTGTTCATCCTTCAAGTTTTTCCCAGTTTAGTCAGGGAGGGGAAGCTGTAGCACATGACTTCCAATGTTTGTTATTGTTACAGGACATTCTGAAGCTCAGGCAAAGTCTTGTAATCTTAGCCTGAGGGCTTCATTCTGACAAGCCATGGAGGACAAGCGCAAGAAGCGGAGCCCAAAAGTGTCTCTCCCCCAGCCCCCTCCACCCCCGGTAAACCCCCGCAAGCTCACAGTCCTCCCCTCCAGCAAGAGTGCAACGTTCTCCCTTGGCCTTCCCCAACCCCCCTCCCCAAAAAACCGTGGCAAGTTCAAGAGGTCCATTGGGGCAGCAGGACAGTCCAAAGATGTGCTCAGTGTGATTGTAGCAGCTCCACCAAAGACCACAAGGTTTGGAACTGTCTGTGTCTGATTATTATACAGCTCTGAAAAAAATTGAGACCACTGCACCTTTATCTTTAATTTCCAAAAAAGTTGGAAAGGAAGGTTTTGAGTGAGGAATAGAAAGGTTAAAATTAAGAGACCACTGCAAATTGAACGCTTCTGTTCCTCACTCAAAACTTTCCTTTTCAACTTTTTTTGAAAGGAAAGAAAAAGGTGCAGTGGTCTCTTAATTTTTTCCAGAGCTGTATAGTTCAAACTATTTGGATTGTGTCAGTCAGATGGAGGATTGAGTCATGTTTTATTATGGCACGTTTGACCAGCTTGATCTTCGCTTGGCACATGTTGCTTGGCTTTTCTTTACCAGGCCTCATAAGGAGAAGGCCAGGGCTCCCCAGCCAGCAGGCCCCAGTAAAGTGGCCCAGTCCTCCCCTCTGCAGCACTCATTCCTCACTGATGTCTCTGATGTGAGAGAGATGGAGGGAGGCCTCCTTAACCTGCTCAATGATTTCCACTCTGGAAAACTGCAGGCTTTTGGTAAGAGGACCGAGTAAATACAGACACACAGTTACTCTGTGAAAAAGCAGCCATTTGTTTGACATGGTGCCACGCTTACCTAGGGAGTCCTTTTCTCAGACAGGTACGTAAAGGTGTTAATGACTCTTGCTGTGTCTTCTAAGGGAAGGTGTGCTCCTTTGAGCAACTGGAGCACGTGCGAGAGATGCAAGAAAAGTTGGCTCGGCTGCACTTCAGTCTGGACAGCCATGTGGAGGAGCTGTCAGAGGACCAGCGGAAGTGTGCCTCCGACCACAACCTTGAGCACCTGCTCTGCAATGTAAGCATCCCCCACTACAATACTATATAGATGATGAACTCTCACTGTAGTTTTCAGCTCGCCCCATTTCTGTCCTTACCCAGCGTACGGATAACTGTGCTGTAGACAGGAGACATGTTCATTTACTTGCTGTCTGTAAATGCGCAGAATGTGTTTATCACTACGTATTTTAATGTTTACATCCCAAGCAGATGCTCTTGAGTCATATTGTTCCTGCAGCACTCTGTTGTCTTTTGGACGTCATCCAGTCCAAACATGTAGAATTGCACGCTTTTCACATTCCATCTGAGGACACAGTAGTCAGACAGTTTGACCTTACATCCGAAATGATGTGTGCCTATTGTTACGTTAATTTCTAGCATCCCTGGTTGTGGTTTGGTATATATATGCTCAGGGCCAAATTGATGGAGTATGTGTTAGGGTGATGTTAAAGCTCTTCAGCTCATTAGAGATATAGGTGCCAAGAATACTCTGTAGCCATAGCAGCTGAGTACAAAGTAGCAGCAAAACAGATGGTCTGTGTAGATAAACTAGAATAATCTGATTATGAATTTAGGGTTTACTAACAGTGACATATTTATTGATGTGCTGAATTATTTTTTTATTGATAAAATGTGAGTAAATAACCGTCATATTATATTCTATTATTGTTTCAACGTATTCCATCTGATGATTTTGGACTATAATTATCCCTAAATTAAACTAACAACATAATCTGATCAAGTTCATCATCTCCCCCTCAGCTGGAAGAACTCAGCAGCTCCATGTATCCTTTTCTAAATGTTGTTTTATAATCTCTGGGACCTATCTAGCTCACCAGGGAAAATAATGACTTTGACTCATCTATATTTAGCTGGAATCCTTTAAGTATGTTTGTTTGATCCTGAATGTAGCTGTTTTCAGACAAAAACTGCACCTTGCTGAGAACCAGGACCTGCCCAAGACGTCTGGACCTTGATAAGGGAGATTAAAATGACAGTTCACTCTTTATTACCACAACAACAAGGAAAAGTTTAAATGATGTTGATCCAATAGCCTTAGCACCAAAACTGGGCCACATAGACCCCTGGTTAGATAATGTTTTGTAGACGATTGAATGATTCAATCTGGTGTCAAGCACATCTGCGATCTAGATACAAATATTCCACATTCATAGCACAAGTTCTGCTTATTTTAGTTTTTATGAATTGTGTAGCCTACATCTTTTGTGAAGGAATATTTACAAAATTGAAGAATAGCCTTTAAATTTCTAACAGTCAGAGTACTGCAGCAGGCTATGCTGCTGAATCGTGTGTCTGTGTGTGTGTGTGTGTTTCAGTGTTGTGGTCTATTCAGAATTGAATTCCACCCATTAACCTGAATTGGGCACATCCCAAAGAAAGCAGATTGTTTTTATTTGAACTTTTTCCCCATTTATCTCCCCAATTTCATAAAACTCGATTTTTGACAAAGGCCCTGCTTCATCGAACTAACCCCCGATGGACTTTGGGCACTCAGTATTAAGATGGGTATCTTCCAAAGCACATCTGATGCCATTCTGGTTCTCATCATGCTTCTCACTCAGCTAGGAAGTTAATACCTAGCCCCTTTGTCCTTCTACCTTGGTTGAGCTTACAGACGCCCACAAGGAGTCGCTAGAGTGCAGCAAGGTAACCATATTAGATTACAAAGCTCCCCAAACCTGGATGGTGCCAGGCTGGCCAGTTGCGCAGTCCTCCGTGTGACCCCTGGTTAAATCCATGAGCAGGATTCTAACCCTGGTCAAGCAATGACACAGCTAACTGCAAGGCAGTGACTTTACTGCCAAGCCTGTCCCTGGAAGAAGATTTTTTTATAAGTTTATATGTTGTCATGTATTCAAATCAATTCAAGTGAGATGTGAAATTCTCATTCATGGGAAAAATATTTTACTAAAATAGTATGACACCTAATAATGCAAAGTAAAACAAAAAATAATAAAAAATAATAAAATAATAATACCGTTTGAAATTTGATTGCAACTCAATAAAATATTTCTAATGCATTTCTTGTATTTGAAAACATGAATGGAAATATTAATTATAGACCCCACAACAGACTGGGGACCAAACCGGTCCAGGAAATGTATTCCCATGTATTCCCGTTAATAAAATTGTGTGTCTCAGTGTAATCAAGGTAAGAAATTTTGTTACACAATCTCTTTGTGATGAAACTGCCCCATGACCAGCCTCCAAAAAAAATCACATCTAGTTGCTTACTCCTTCCATAAACAATATAAAAATAAACACTTGTATCTTAATGGGTTGACATAACACAATTGAATTTCAGTGACCTAATTACATTAATTCAGTTTGAAATTGGCTTGCTGAAAGGTGTGACCTGTTAATATACATTTCTCAGCTCAATTCAGAATTGAACCCAACCCTGGTGTGTTGTGGGTGTGTGTGAAAGTGCGTGTGCATCTGTAAATTGGACAAAACATGAGCCTATCCTTTTTCAAAGGCCCACATCATTTATAGTCTCAGAGAAGTTATTTTACTGTTAAGCACTGACAGACATATTGTGCTTTTTGTCCCCAAAATTGTCATGATCATGTCTTTACTGAAATTATGGACATCATTATATTTCAAATTGCTGGATATATTGAATGAGCACAGCCATATAGTTAACTGTAGCAACAAGAACATGTTGGCCCATGTTGCCAAAGTTACTGTGGATAAGCTCAGGACCTTGGGATGCTTGTCCTGATGTTATTAGCTTCTGGTAAAAATAAAAGATGATTAGGAACAGTTTGAAATTTACTAGGGTGGTCCAAAACAGGTGAGGGTTCCCCAACTTGGTTTTGGAGAGTTTTTTTTTGTTATTTGTTGGGCAAGGGTTGGGTGTAATTTTGCATTTTACTTTATCCAATTTCCAGTTTTTTACTGTCATTATTTAAATTCTAGACAAATGTCCTTATCTGCTTATATGTGCAACTGATATCAAGTTGTTTTGGTACTTTCCTTTATACTCTATCTCAATTTCCCAGTCAGATAAGCGTAGACCTGGACTAATAATGAAGCTCAGTGGAATATGTCCATGGGAATGTATTTTTAGTGTTGGACTAGGCTTAATCTGTGTAGAGGAAACCATACCTATGGGCTGTTTTTGTGGATACTGTGTAAGCATAGTCTAGGACAAACAAATCCAGATCAATGGAGATAGGCTCAATGTGTGTCCGCCAAACTGGACCTGTAAGTTTGCCTGTCTGTCCAGTCCTTTATCCACATGGTGACTGTAATGGAAGGTGGATGTTAGGTGGGTCTTCCTGAGGTTAACTAACAATCCATATAAATAATCAGGTTAGACATTCTGCCTGCTCCACAGACCATACGAACACTTGGTTCAATTGGGATTAGGAGCATTCTGTTAAAATAGTAAGAAATAGATGTCATCTTTGTAAAAATATGTTGTTCATTTACTATTATTTTACATTTTTAGACACATTTTTGTTATTACAGTAATTTCCCTATGGACAAAACATTTGCTACATTGCACATTAATGTTTTTAAGCACACTCTAATTACAGGAAATACTAATGACAGTACAAAGTTTTATAGTCATCATGATTCCACAAAATTGATTACTTGAAGCAAATCAATATATTTGGTTTGATATGTATTCTCTTGTCAGTGTTAGATCTAATTCTCTACTGAAACAGTGGCAAGAAACAAATGGTGCACTCCTACAAATGTCTGGCCTCAATACCAAACACACTGATGCAAGTTTTAAACTAAATTAATTAAAGCCAAGCCATGTGGCCATTTAGAAAAACAAAGTTGGAGGATTATTCATTTAAGGTAAACAATAAGGAAAGGTTCTTTATTTTGTTTTGGCTGTAAGCTATAAACATTTCCCCAAAGATATGAGTTGATAAGTGGCCACCACATGTTCTCAACTTTCTTGCCCATAGCCATTGACAGTGCTGCAAAACCGCCATGCTAAAGTAATGTTTTTTTTAAACACAGGGGTGCTCCAGTTTATATTTGTGGTAGTAATCATAAATGTCTGTTTTATTCACAGTTCAAGTTCAAATGTTTTTTTGGTTTTTTTTACACTTTGAGTTCAAGCAGCCCTCCACTGTACTAAATTACAAACTGTCTTTTAAGATGTACACATTGGTTGTGGTCCGTAGAAATGCAACATATTTATAAATCTGTTCTGGTTTAGCAAAGGCGAGTTATACAATGTCAGATGTAAATGTTATGTTTTTATGAAATGGACTTATGTGAGGGAATGTCTAAAATGTGTGACTTAAAGCTTGATTTATATATTGTAGACCCATGGTATGAAACTGTCATTGTAGCTTGTCGAACCTTCTCACAACTCTGAAGAAATTGTTCAACCAAGGCATGGCATAATGTAATGCTGTTACTTCCTGGCTCTGCATTGGCACTGAGCTATGTTAGCTTTACAATATTCAGGCATTTGAGTTGTAGCTGCACTATTAACAGCAGAAGCAATCCTTCAAAGCACAAGCCAGCTCAACCAGCCACTGCAATGCTGTAAAGTCATGGAAATTTACCCTCATCCAGTTACGGTAGATGTGGAACAATTGATGTGTCTATGATGTATAAATTGTGTATACTAAATTCAAAAAGCCGTTATGCAGTACTGTCTCAGGTTGAGCTCAGAATACTGAAGTAGCCAGTTCATTTTGAGACTTGCAAAGCAGTTTTTTTCAGTTGATGGTAGAAATGTTGACGATAGGAACAGATCCAGTACCTCTGTTATTCACAAGGGAGCTACAGTCCATTTGCTGTGATTTTATATAAGTTGCTCAACTGTAAACCAAATTGGTATGCCTAGACTATATTCTTATTCATAGGGCAATGTCATCTGTTTTAAAATGTTGAGCATGGTGTGTATGGAAGCAGTCATTTTCGGTTTATCACAAGTGTAAAATAAGACACCTTTGTTTTACTTCACCTTGCCGAGCCTACCTCTTTCCAATATGGCCTGGACCGGAGTCCTGTAAGAGTTGTAGCTTTTGACTACTAGGACCATGTTGCATATCTCTCAATGAGAACTACCTTCTCAAGGAATTTGACATTTTATACATTCTTGTCCTTCGCTTTGCTATAATGTCATTGTCATTTAACCCTGTACAGCTAACTTTTCATTTATTGACTTGTAAATAAAGGCAAATCATGTACATCAGTCAAAGTACTCTGGTTTTAACTTACTCAGATGCTCAAGCTTGTAAATAGACAAAAAAAATATGAAGCCCACTAATTAGATCACAACACCCTCTTCCTCAGCACCATGAAAGACCAGCCACACACATTTGTTTTTTCGGGGAGATGCATTAAAATTATGGTAGGGATGTGTGTTCTTCACAAAGATTAAGGAATAAAACAAATGGAGCATAGTTTACAGAAATAAACACTTTATATATCAATCTGTATTTTCTCTTTTTAACAATCAAGTTCAATATAATTTAACCACAGAATTGTGAAAGGCTACTTCAAAACTGGCACTATACTGACACAATAAGAAACCTGGGCTTTAATGTCTCTGAATCAATTGTAAGTTTAAAGCTAAATGGTTTCAATGTTTTACCCACCCAATATAATTGGTTTACACCCAAAATGTACACACATATATATACATATACATATATATATACTGTATATATTTAAGAAAAAAATATATATTTTTATCCCGTCAGTACATTTTGGTCATGCAAAAAATAACTAAGACAAAAGCTCTGTCAGAACACTTCAACACATTGTAACAATAGGACTTTGAAACCATATGCAACAGATAAATGATATACTGCAATATTATACAGCATAAATTACAAATCAGGCTAATACTGTGCAATAACACATTTGAGCTACACAACATATTTGTAATTTATAATAATTAATTCGGACTAATCTTTCAAACAACCATATAATACACATTAGAAATATTACATATTACCTTTAATTAAACAGCAAAAATAGGTCCCGTTCTCTTTTTTGTGCATTTCAATTGTACATTCTTCGCAATGTTGTCTCTGATTTGTGTACAATAAGTTTAAGGAAAATCAACAGCAACAATCATATGACGATACATCCAAACCAGTATTCATGACGACAACTATCATGATAGTGAGCTATTTTTTCAAAGTGCAAAGAGAGCAGGTGGTTGAGATTGTAAGACCTGATACCAACAGCTGAAGTCTGTCTGCCTTTGCTCCTTTACTGAGAAGCAGGTTGATTTAAGGGCTCTCATCTTAAGTTCACGTAGTCTGTAATGTTAAAAAAAGTGCAGGCACTATTAGAAATGTAGAACATCTGTCTTCAAGTAAGGTCAGTCAGGGTTTCTGTTCTGTCTGGTGAATTTGCTTGTGTTTTGAAGGTTTTATGTGGGGCCCTCAGGAGCTCGTTGAGGCCCTTGTGGACGTTGGCAGGCTGGGAAGCAGCACACTCTGCCAAAGCCGGCCCCATTTGGGCGTAAAGGGCTTGGCACAGGTTGGCGGTGGCCCCCCGCACGCTGCCACCCCGGCCGTGAACGGTGCCGCTATGGCAGGAGGTGCCCAGGAGGTGCCAGAGCAGGGGTAATGCCTTCTGTTCCACCGCCTGGGGCTTACGAGGATACAGCTCCGTCACCAGCTCTGAAAGACAGGCCAGAGATCAGGGAGGGCGAGGAGCTCAGAAAATATATGCGCTATTAAGACGCCAAAGCCTCCACAAAGGGCAGACTTGCCTTTGCACTGCTGCTTAGTAACTTTCGTAAACTAAGATCCTGATCTACATGTTAAAAGTCAAATCAAGTCCCAGTCAGCTACAGGAATTTCTGAACTGAACTTTGTCAGAGAACATACATACCAGCAACCTTCTCTATGAGGTCCACCTTAGCCTTGCCACTCAGAAACTGGGCCTTGGTGCAAAAAGGCTGGAGTAGGAGGGTGTTATCTGTGAACAAAGTAAAACAACGTCACGTTACAGCTCGTCGTCCTCTTAGTTAGACGATGTGATCCAACACACGAACGGACACCCACCCAGGTTGTGGATGAGAGCGTGAATGGCTCCAGTAGCAGCGGTATAGATAGCGTTGTTCTTTGAGTTGAGGTGATTGTCCACAATGCCTGGGACCAGGATGTACACCACCTGGGCCAGGTTATCCTTCATCAGCATCACAATCTTCTGCAGGGATTCCAGAGCATACAGATTGACCTTACTGTTGGACTCCTGCAGTCTGGCTTTAAAGGCATCAAACACCTGGGATAGAGCAGAGAAGACATCACCACACATTCAAGGATGACCTAACTTCCTCTGATCTACGGTCGTTTGCACAATTTATATTTTGTTGATAACAGTTGTAGCTCGTATTCTTTGTGACACTGTATGCTAATTCTTTAGGTTTTGTTCAGTTGAGGTCAGTTACTGGAAAGATGCTGCCGGCGACCATGTTGGCGTTGTGCTCACAGTCCCCCACCAGCTGGTCGATGCCCTTAATGCGCTCTCTGAAGTCCTTTGAACCCAGCAGGGCTGTGAGCTGCTTGACGTATTCACTCTTGTCTGCAATGCTGTGAGCCGGAGGTCTGCCGCCGTACTGGCCAGCCTCCCTGCAGACGCGCCGACAGGAAGTCACACACAGAGAGGGGGGTGACACCGATGTAAACCCCAGTCAACAAAACTTGACATTGACACAAACAGGGCTGACACAGAAAGCAATGCAGGCCAGTGACTTAAACGTGCAGTGTTCTAGGAATGTAGACATGATGAGAGACAGTGCCTGGCGACAACGCTACAGTTTCAGCCGGCGTTGTTGTATCTGCCCACCTGTTGACCACTTTGAGAGGCTCCCTGTTCAGAGAGGAGGCCCTGACAGTCCCGCTGCCGGGGAGGGAACGCCGGCCCCTGGCCGATGGGGTGTCCTGGGGCATCTCTCCCAGGCCCTGCACAGCACATTAACACACATGGTGCTACTGACTCCTTAAAGACACGCGTCAGGAAATCACAGGAGGAGACTAAAACAGGCAGGAGTGACACAACGGTAGCACTCAGCTCCTCAGTCAGACTGTGTCCTGTACCTTAGTTTTCAGTGTGAAGACAGTGTCTCTGATGGGAGCCAGGTCTTTGGCAGGGATGTATTTCTCCAACATCTTATCGAAGTCCCGGTGTGATGACAGAAACAGCAGCATGCGCCGCCCTTGATACCTGAGGAGGAGAAGGGGCCTCAGAGTCGCACGACGCCACGAGCACATCCCCTCGCCCAACCTGGTATTGACAGCCACTGGGGTTTGGGCAGAATTCCCTCACTACCTGGCTTCCTGGGAGGAGTCTTGCGCCAGCCTGGTGACAGCGGGCAGGACGCGGTCAGTGAGGTCCTTCCCTCCAGAGAGCACGCGGGCAGGCCCCATGTTCTCCAGCAGATTGGCCATGTGATGAGCCGCACATTTCCTCACCACTGAATTCAGGTGACTGTTTCAGAGCGGGACAAACAGGCGTGTGATCAGCAGCACACAGAAAATGAAAAGAAACGACTGCTGGTTTTATTAAGACACGAGCACGAAACAACTGATTATGTAGGAGCGGGTTGTGTGTATGCGCTGGTGTCAGGGTGTCTGACCAGAGGCCGCCAGTGAGCAGGGTGTTCAGGCTCCGGGTGGGAGTGCAGTGTTGCACCATGCTGTCCAGCGCCGTGTCCACATCCTGCCTGATGAAGGCATTGGACTCCCCGGCCTTCTGCAGCAGAGCCTTGGCCGTGCCCTCCAGCTCCTGGTCCATGCCTTTCTGCAGCGTAGCGTACAGCTCACCCACGGTCCCCACAGCGACACGGGACACACCCGACCGAAGGTTCCTCACCTGGAGAGCAACACATTCGGGTGATGTCATGAAGACTATTTTGAATGACTGACACGTGTGACGTCACTCCGAGGACAACCCGGTCAGGGCAGGAGGCTGTATGAAAGTATTCGAAATGTGAGGACGCGTCCTCAGATGCACATCTCGACAAGCTGTTCTGCTTCGGTTCACAATTCTCACTCAACCTAAATCACACACAGTGGCTCTCGAACGTATTCACCTCCTTGGACTGTTCCCACATTCTATTGTGTTACAAAATGAAACGGACATTGATTTCACCACTGTTCAACACAAATAAAGTAAAGTGAAAAATATTCAAGTGAAAAAGAAAATTCGCAAATTGTAGTAAATTAATTACAAACATAAAAAAAGAATACTAGGAAGTTCTGTTTTATCTATCACTGTCGAGCAGGGACCTGCATAGTTTGCTTACGTCCATGTGTACTGTATCCTACGCATATGACCGTTAAAACATGGCTAAACAAAAAGTTAGTTAGCTATGCCAGCTGACATAAGCTGTTACACTTTACAGGTTCAAGTTGACTAACATCTTGTTTTGGTGTAGAAGTGTTGTTTTAACCTTTTGCAAATGTCACGCGTTATGTGCTCTACTCATGTTGGTGATGAAGAATGTTCAGGCTGTGGTGCTAGCTGGCTAGTTACTGTTTTACTTAACCCAGAACGGCTGGATGGAAGAAGCATAAAACCTGAGGGCGGTTCTAGGTATGAGTCTTTGAACTTGAAACGGGGATATCCAACCATTCCGTGGTTAGGTCAGAGGGCTCGGCCCCTTCAATACTGACGGTATGTGTCACCTCATGAAACAAGGATTTCCCTTTCTCAAGGCGTGAATGGTAAAATGTCCTTATCAGGACAAGGAAAATCCGTAGTTAAAAGAACAGTCTACAAGGACAACCTTATGTTGACAAAGACTGACATTTTGATTGGAAGGAATTAAACAGACTGCTCATTAACATTTACATAAGACTAAAATAATGAGGAGTCGTGGTCGTACCTCCTGGATGAGTGCGAGACAGACTTCATGCAGTCTGTTCTGCAGTACATCTGAATGGTACTGCGTCAGACTGCGGAGTATGGTCAGGCCCTCAATCTTCTTCTCCCTTCATTCAGAAAGCAAAATAGAAATTCAGTAAATCCAATGCATGCTCATATGCATATTAATTGACTTCAAACACGGGGTCTGACTAGACAACGGTTAAGTAAAGTAGCATGGGGTTAAATGCAGGAGGTGGGGTTCATTTGGACCCCAGGACAATGAGCGGCTGCTAAGGCTAATTAAGACCCAAATGAAGCACAAATCTCACCAGTCGTCTGAACTGAGGAGTTTGAAGCCCTGCGTTAGCGCTAGCTCAGGTTTGGAGAAGGGACGTAGTTCAGGCTGCTCTGCCAGGTCTTTCTTCTGGCTGGGCGTGCCGGGGGACAATTCATCTGGAGGACACGACCACAGAATTACATTCAACGGCATTATATTGTATCTATGGCCACTACAATGAAGACAATGCACAGCAGTGTCATTGGCTGAATGAAGCAGCGTGCGTAGGAGGAGACATTAATAGAAGCTGTGAAAACAAAACATTGCACTCCATTATCTAAGAGAACATCTCATTTACTGTTGCTCAACTCTGCTACTTTTGGAGCTGTGATGGGCTAATTTTGAATCAGGCCACCTGAGTCAGTTTTTGCGTGCTAACTAATTCATCTATCCACCAAAAAAAAGGCATAATTAAACAGCTTTAAACCGAACAAACAGCTCTGTATTGAAAGCTACAATGAAAAACCATGTAAGATACTAATACAACCCTACCACTGAAAAGATGCAAAGAGAGACATTTTATGATGACTATCAAGCATATTTTTAATTAATCAATGTATTTTATGAATCCTGTTTTTTACATCAGCATCAGTCACAAAGGGCTTTTACAGATACCCAGCAACAAGAAGTAACTGATGCATTTCAGACTTATCCACCGACCTGAGCTGTGCGAGAGAGACGGCCGTGTTCTGCTGAGACTGGCAGTCCTCCTCAGGCGGGGCTGGGTGCTCCTTGGGTTGGGAGGGACCGTGGGGGGGCTGGGCTGGTGCGGGGGGCTGAAACATTTCACGGGGCTCTGGGTTCCTTGGGGGATGGTAGGGCTCTGGGTTCCTTGGGGGATGGTAGGGCTGGTGGGTGACTTGTCTGGAAGAGAGTCACCCTTGGTGGATGTCGCCACGCTACCACTTAGATGGAAGTCTGTTAGGGACAGGAACAATAATTAGAGATGAGCCACAAGCAAATGTTGACTGTCAAAGGAGGAGGTATAGCATGCATGCTGACTGGCTGTTGCAAATATTTGCTAAATCAAGCCTGGAGAGGTTTGTGTAGTTCGCTGTCTGAAGTTTACTCAGAAATGGCCGGAGGTTGTAACATCTCAGCCGCACCCTCAACCAACACTGACTTTTCCAAATGGCTTATAGAAAGGAATTACTGCTGCTTATCTGACGCATCCCTCAGTCTCTTGACAGAACTATGCTACCACATAATCTGCGCATGAGACATAAACCAGACAAAAGAAATGTACCAGCTTACTCCAACATTACAATAGCCAGAGTCTCCAGATTTGTGTGGCAAAGGGTGTTTCACTGAACACATTCAAATTTTACTAGTAAACTACCAGAATTTTGGTACGTTTAAAATGATTTCATAATTAATTTTATTAGATGACAATTAGTTTCCCAACCCTAATCTAGATTCAAGTGGCTCAGGGGAAACCCAGTTCCAGGGTGAAGGATAGTATGGACACGTTACAGAAGAAATGATGTACCTGTGTACATGGCTGACATGTCCACTGTATACTTGTGATCATGCGCTTGTCTGAGGTGACACATCTGGTCAAGTCCCTGGCAACCCCCCAGACCTGGCTGGACCTCCTGCTGGTCCAGTCGCTGCTGACCCAATTCCCTGGCAAACCACAGCATTCTCCCGTTCTCCTTATCCTGCACATCAACACACAACTCTTCATATACATTCCAGACATGCTATGGACTCATTCCCCACCACAATAAGGAAGTGGCATTGTTTTGTCACTTCCGCAAAGCCTAATGGGAAATGTAGTCTGAATGTGGTATTTGTTGTTGTATATACAGTATACATAATTGCTTCTCACCCTCGCCTCCTCTGCGTCTGGGTTGTAGTCGGGGTCAAGGTGGTTGCTGGGGACAGCTTGGCCGTAGATGTCAGCTGCGTTGCCACTGGGCAGTCTGGTCATACAGTCGCCCTGGTCCATCGACACCGCAACCCCTGGACGGTTGGACAGAACCACAGAGCCAAACACTCCTACAGACATGGAAAGTGAGGAACGTTCAAGAGCACTTGAGACACTTTCTACTAACACCATTGAGCAGTACAGTGTATTCAGTTGTCCGACACAAGCAGTGATGACTTCCAAAACAATGCAAGTCTAAGCACCAGTTTCTGAGAAACACAGTATTGTCAACCACACCTAACTCCATTATTGTGGAGGAACCTTGAGTGTTGTGAGATGGCATGGACAGTTCTATTGTTCCACATAGCACTGGGACAGAGAACAATGACCTCAGTACCGGGTATTGGACATCATGGACATGTGAACAATGAGAGTGATAAATAATAGAGGACGGTTGATGACTAACCTCTACCAACCACACCTTCAGGTATGTCAGTGGCCGATGACTTCCTGTTACTGTAGCTGTGGAAACCTGGGGACCAGGAATGGAGACACAGTATTTCATTATGTTTTCATTACAAACATAATGAAACTACTTCTAGTTTTTAGACTGTGATTTGACTCAGTGGAGCAGACCATCCCTGAAGTGACTGACCTTTGGCAGGCCTCAGGGCTCTGATTGGCTCCCGGCAGGCTGGTCTAGTAGGGGGTGGAGAGTATTCTCTAATTGGGTCATCTTCATCGGGTTCCATTGGTCCATTCGAGTAGGCAACTCTTTGACCAACCACACTCACTTCAGCTGCAATTTTATCTTTGAGTGGAAAGCCTGCTGGATAAAAAGCACAAACACAACATTAAGAGTTAAATGCAATAAAAACAAGACAGACAGTAATATGAGCTCCTGCTACATTTCAAATTATCACTGTACCTTGAAGGGCAGTGCAGTCCATAGATACAGCTGACCTCAGCTTAGCAGAAGGCACTCTAGCAATATGCTTTGCTGAACAGACGGCGGAATTCCCAGGACTGTTGAAAAAGGTCAAAGATGAGTCCTCAGGAGATTTATCCGACCTATCATATCTTGATGCATGATGGTGTCCAATTCTTGATTGATGAACCAAAATCGATTGTCGAAACAATTTAATTTGGTCAGACTCAAGCGTCTGTTTGTACTTAGGTCTTTGACTCTAACAGTGTGTACCTGGTTTTGGTGCTGCCGAGGGTGGAGTTTGGGGGCGAGTAGAGGCTAGAGAGGCCGCTCTCGCTGGCTGGGCTGGTGACAGTGGGGGAGGTGTGAGAGGAAGAGTCCAGAACCAGCTCCAGTTTCAGGGCAGAGTCTGGGCTATCTGGGTCAGGGTCCGAGCCACTCAGACTCACCTTGGCCCTCTTCTTCGCAGCGCTGGTGCGCAGGGAGCGCAGGGAGTTCAGCATCTGCGGAGAACAACAACACATTACCTCATCAGTAACCCGACAGCAAGGGAAGGGTGCGCCGTTCATACAGATCATGTTTTATTCGTGTTGTTACATCCACGACAGTTTAAACATCAAGGACGATTCACCCGGCGGACGAACGACACGTGTCCCATCCACATCCAGTTGGAGATTTCAGTAAGCCCAGCCGTACGGAAAAAGCATCGATTCTGACCTCCTGCCGATCCAAAGGATCCTCTTCATGGTTCTGGTCCTGCAGGCTGAGGCGCTCAAGGTCTAGATGGAGGTTCCTCTCAGAGAGATGGTCCTGTAGGCCGGATGGGGATGGAGCTTGAAGGCCCTGGCCCCTCTCAGGCAGGGGAAAGCCCGGGGATGGGGAAAGGGGCAGCATGGTACGTGTCCCGCTCAGAGCCCGCCTGAAGGACGAGGCAGACGAGGAGCTTACCAGGGAGGCACGGAGAGGCCGCGGAGAACAGCGGCTGCCTGACAACTCCTCTGTGGGGATTGGGAGAGGACAGATCACTCAGCAACATGCCTCTACTGAATAACGCCACCAGCAGGATCTACCCAATATTCAGTAGACACCAGATCCATACTTGAAATCTCTCTCCAGGGGCTGGGGTCTCGTCTGCTTGGGCTGCTCTCTCTCTTGTTGGGCCAGGTGTTGGACATAGACAGTGAAGAGTCAGTGCGGCGGCGGGAGAGTGTTGGAGTGAGCATGCCACTAGGGAGTGTGGCCAGAGGGTAGGAGGGCAGCAGGAAGCCGCCCTGGACTGAGGGGTTGGAGGGAAGGGAGAAGGTGCGCTCAACACTGGGGTTTCCGACAAGATGGGCTTTGTGTGGCGCAACTGCAACACAAAGATCCGTGAGTTACCTTCTACATGAAAAAGGTGCGTTCTGTAGACAGCACATAGTGGAAGGTAGTAAAACAAAAACTCCTAACCTCCCTCTGTGTCAGAGAAGTTAGAAGATTTAAAGATGTCAGGGTCTGAGTCAAGACTCCCACTCCTCCTCAGGCGTCCCAGAGGTTCCCTCCTTCTAGAAGATAGGAGCGTATTGGCATCAGCAGCACCTACAGGAAGGAGGGACAAGCTGTTACGGTACCTCAGAATAGTATGATGACTGGTAGCTTCTCTCCACTGAGGGTAAGCTAACGCTCAGATCAAGCAGGTCTGTGATCCCAGTGACTGGCATGGGATTGTAATCTGGTCCAAGATCGTTCCCCTTGACATATCATCAGGCCTGGCTTTTAAATGGAACGCAGTGGCTGTATAGGAACATTTTGAAGTTTCTATCCTTAAAATTACACTGAAATGACTTCGGAGGGCCCAACCGGCCCAGTGGTTTATGTCACTGCCTCGCACTACAGCTGTGCCACTGCGGCCAGGAGCACCCTCATCGCGGCATACCGGCACACTCGCATTGTCTCAGCACCTTCCTGGGTGGGATGATGTCAGACAGGGTTGACTTTTCTCATTAGCATTTAGTGACAGATTGGGTGTCTGCAAGCTCAAACGTAGTTGGCAGCTAGTGATAAGCGACTGAAAAATGTTAAATAGTAACGCTGAGAAATTACATTACTGTGCATAGCAAAACAATTCTAAACTAGGTTTATACTACTGAAATTAAGAAAACAAGTGTCAGTAAATGATCTGCGCCTTTCTTTAACTTTCCGCAGAGCTGTCAAACGCTCTTCTGCACCCATGCGCTAGACATCCTGACTGATGGAAACTGACATAATTTGCATGGTATTTGTTGAGACGTTTCTAACATTGTCCTAAAAACCCCTTATTCAGATTGGAAACGTGATTTTGGAATCAAAAGATTGTGCAAAAAGATTGTTAAAAGATTGTCGTTATGTAATAATTGCGACAGCCCTACTGTCACACCTCAACTATTTCCCAGGTGCTTCACGAAGCTGGGCTGCATGGAGGTGCACAGAGTAAGACACATGCTGAATATCTACCGCATCAAATCCCTTTGGATTTTGCCATAAGGCATTTGAAAGACAAAGCAAAGATGCGACTACTTTTTCTCTGGTCGGATGAGACCATACTGTTACTTTTTGGGATAAATGCAAGTTGCTGTAAGTGGCTAGAAGCCAACACTGCTTATCTCCCTGAAAACAACATCCCCGCAGTAAAGCACAGTAGGGACAGCATATTATGGAGATGCTTTCTATCTGCAAAGACTGGAGATTACATTTTATTTATCTGTTTCTAACTACAGAAATAATTCCGCTTGGTGTCTTGGCTTACTGAAATGAAATGACCTTCCAGTATTCTCCCTTCATAGCTTGTTTCTCAATCAATTTGTTTCAAGATTTGTTATTTCCATGACTAAAACTAGTTACCATGGCTGTGTTTTCACTTAATAGTAGAAATATGGTGAGCAATATATATTTGGAACATCTATCTGCAGTAAAATCACAGTATCAAATTGCAATAAAAATATAACTGTGAGAATTGCAAAACTAATCATAGCGAGCCATTAGTATGGATATCGTATTGTATGGCCCCTAGCAACTCCCAACCCTAGTCTTGAGATTGGCTTTTCAGAGTAAGACAAGTCAACAGTTTGCTAGAAAGTGAAGCCCCTAACCAAATGTGCCTGCCAAGTGGCAATAAATCATTTTATTAAACTACTGTATATTGCTTTCATTAGTATGAGTGATTACTGGCTAATTATTTCCTCCATTACACCAAATACCTCATATATTCCATCTACAGTGAACTGAAAATGAATGTATTTGGTCACACTGTGTCCCTGGTGTAGATCATGCTGCATTCTTGACAGCTTGTTCTCACAGCCAGCTTTAAACATCTACGAATGTTAGACAACTTCACCTCCTCCACCCTAATCCTGAACACTGGTGTTCCACAAGGCTGCGTGCTGAATCCCCTCCTGTACTCCCTCTTCACCCACAACTGCGTTCCTGTACAGTTCCAACACCATCGTCAAGTTCGCAGAAGACACCATGATGGTAGGTCTGATCAGTGACAATGATGAGTCAGCCTACAGGGAGGAGGTCAAGTGACTGGTAACATGGTGCGCTGACAACAACCTTGCCCTCAATGCATAGAAAACCAAGGAGCTCATTGTGGATTACAGGAAGCCTAAAAGCTGCAGTCACGCCCCAGTTCTCATCAATGGCACTGAGGTGAAGCGTGTGTCCAGCTTCAAATTCCTGGGTGTTCACATCTCTGAGGACCTCTCCTGGACCCTCAACCCTGGTCAAAAAAGCGCAGCAGTGCCTGTACTTTTTCAGGAGGCTGAAGAAGGACCGTTTGTCTTCCAAGATCCTTGTGAATTTCTACCGCTGCACAATCAAGAGCATTCTGACAAACTGTGCCACAGTGTGGTTTGGAGGATGCTCCGTGGCAGACCGGAAGGCCCTGCAACGGGTAGTGAAAACCGCCCAGCACATCACTGGTGCCCAGCTCCCAGCCATTGCAGAAATCCAGTGCAAGCAGTGTCTGCATAGGGTGCGCAGCATCATCAGGGACCCTTCCCATCCATGCCACAAACTTTTTGCCCTCCTACCATCAGGAAGGCCATACAGGACACTTCATTCCTGCACTTCTCTTTTCACACACCTATGATTGAGCGCTTAAACTTAACCACACTGTCTAGCCTTACAGCTTTTACAGCTTCTTCATGGAATCTACTACAGAATCTACCATTTATGTTTTTATTTTGGTTTTATTCAATTTCTATTTTGTTATTCCTTGTTTTATTATTATGATGTTTTATTGTTGTTTATTATTTCTATTCTAGCATTTGTTTCATTCAGTTATGTTTTTATTCTATTTCAGTATGTTTTACCAATCGTTACATGATTTTTCTGTAAATCAAGTTCTGGTGCCATCAGAGGAATAACCTCAGTGTAATTGTAACAATCTGTTGATGACAGATAACGCAACAACCTGTTGATGACAGATAACGCAACAACCTGTTGATGACAGATAACGCAAGTTCTTGTGCTGCTGTTTAGACATCGATGCAGGGTATTACCTCACAAAAGGACTGACGAGTTTATCCAAGCACTGGAGCACGAGGATTGAGATACCGGGTGGTGAAGTAAACAGTTTTGGGAACTGTAATTCATCGAGGATGAATATAAAATGTACGTACAGACACCGCATAAATGTCCCCTTGGAGACAGCCGGATAAGACATAGATGCAGAGATTATCTCACGAAGGGACTGACGGGTTCATCCTAGCGCTGGAGTGCAAGGATTGAGATACCAGGGTGGAGAGTCCCCCTGGAGGGTGGTTAGAAAATTTTAACAATCTGTTTTTATTCTATTGTATTTTCATATATTTCTTTTGTTGCTATCCCTACATTTCAGATGCACATGCTACCTTACATCTCCAATTTGCCGCGATTTCAGAGTTTGAATTGCCATTTGTTCTTGCATTTGCCTCATCGCACAACTATTCATTTCCCACTTGTAACATACATTAGACTTAATTTTTGTAAATGTTCTGCCCTCCTCTATTCGCCTTCATTGCACATTTAGTATTGCCATTTGTACTGCATTTGCCTTCATTGGACATCTACACATGCCACTTGTAACATATGCTATACTTAACAATTAAATTCCCTGCCCTCTTCTATCTGGTTAGATGCTATCTGCATTTCGTTGTACTGTACTTGTACTATGACAATAAAGTTGAATCTAATCTAATGACACTAAACAGCAGAAACATGAAGTAGTGACCAACCCCCCAGAAATGTTGTTACAAACGGTAAGGGGTGGAATTTGGAAATGCTTGAAACTATTGTAGAATAATAATGCAAAAAGAAGATTTAACAAATATACCTGAATCTGAAAGCAACACAAAACATTTAACCAAAGAAGAAATACTTCTCCAATGACTGGAGTTGTGGTAAAAGCGGCAATAGACAGTGACCATTGTGCCTTCTCACAGTGCCCCACATTACCTCACATTGCCCCGCCTATCCTCACATTGCCCCGCCTATCCTCACATTGCCCCCCTTATTCTTTTCTCCATATTTTAAATCACGTTTCAAGCATGTTAAATGTACACAAGGAATAACCTCCCAAACACTGCCACAGCCAAGTGGTTATTAGGAACAGTTTAATTTATTGTTATACATTTACTCATAAACCTTCTGTACTGGTCAACAGGCTACAAAACAAATTATTTTTGGACCTGCGCAAAATTGACGGAATCTACAGTCAGGCCTGCTTGGTACTTGACTTTCATACACACTCTTCCACACAATATCAGCAAAATAGGCATTACACTACTTCATTGTTGAGAACTTTTTCTCGCTTTTCCAATTTCATCATATCCAAATCTATCAGTGGAGATTTTCTCATTACAGTGTTAAGAATGACGCCCCAGTTACAATATGCTGCATCTTTATCCCATATTAAAAGTGATGTCACAGCTATCTTTAAAAATATGTCATGTAGAAGTGAAGCAAAAACAAAAATAAATACATCTCTGGATCCTATTATTGTTTCGGTAAAGAAGCCTCAGTAGTAGATTACTAAACTGTACTTTGTGTATAGCCAAATATAAACATTATAATATTCTGTTTTTACCAGGCAAAACGATACATGATTTCTGGTCACTTTTTGGAAAGGCCTGCCCTCCTTTGCATGCCAATGCTTATCATTGTTCAACAAGAATAGTTTATGATTATAAATTCGTTGTGAGGCCTGCATGACTCTTTTCTGTCAGGGAACCTAGCAACTCACTCATGTCAGTGCTCTGAGCAGCATACAATAGGGTCTCCATTGACGGTGTGATTTATAATCCAATTCAAAGCTGGTTTCATTCTAGAACCAGGCACTTTCATTCTAAGTTCAGCACTGACTGCACATCAGCCTCATCTGCTTGTGTAGTAGGTCTTGCTACATGAAAGACCAAGAAGTGGCCACTTACCAAAACTGGGGACATATGTCTCAGGGCTCAGCTTCAGAGAGTCAGACAGGCAGTCTTCAGTGGCGGCCTGAGGAAATCAGAGGTTACAATGGTTACACCTATTGGTCACAGGGGAACAATGATAGTTCAAGTTCACACATCAAATATACAATTATTTAAAAAAAAACAAAGAGGGAGCCTACCATAGATCAACAAATGTTTTTCATTGGTCAACAAGGAATGTTGAAGCAGTTTAGCACAGACACATTGTACTCTATATGATTACCAGTGTTTAGTTCTGTGTTTAGTTCAACTTCAGCTGAGGGTTGTCTAGTTCAATGACACATACAGGTGCTGGTCATATAATTAGAATATCATCAAAAAGTTGATTTATTTCAGTAATTCCATTCAAAAAGTGAAACTTGGATATTATATTCATTCATTACACACAGACTGATATATTTCAAATGTTTACTTCATTTAACTGTGATGATTAAAACTGACAACTAATGAAAATCCCAAATTCAGTATCTCCGAAAATTAGAATATTACTTAAGACCAAAAAAAAGGATTTTTAGAAATGTTGGCCAACTGAAAAGTATGAACATGAAAAGTATGAGCATATACAGCACTCAATACTTAGTTGGGGCTCCTTTTGCCTGAATTACTGCAGCAATGGGGCGTGGCATGGAGTCGATCAATCTGTGGCACTGCTCAGGTGTTATGAGAGCCCAGGTTGCTCTGATAGTGGCCTTCGGCTCTTCTGCATTGTTGGGTCTGGCGTATCGCATCTTCCTCTTCACAATACCCCATAGATTTTCTATAGGGTTAAGGTCAGGCGAGTTTGCTGGCCAATTAAGAACAGGGATACCATGGTCCTTAAACCAGGTACTGGTAGCTTTGGCACTGTGTGCAGGTGCCAAGTCCTGTTGGAAAATGAAATCTGCAT